>OMOV01099607.1:0-12315 GCA_900312565.1 Beryx splendens | reverse complement strand
TATTGAGCAGTGACAGCCATCCTGCTGCTATTATTCTCATCACTGTCTGAGAAGATTAAAGCTGCAATACACTTCTTTCTCTTAAACATGTGAACATGAGACATGAGAAGTCCAAAGGAAAAAAGAACATTCTATGTATATATGAATATATATACACACATTATACATATATATACACACACACATTATATACTGTGTATATATATATATATATATATATATATATATATATACACACAGTATACACACACAGATATATACTGTATATATATATATATACAGTATATATATACAGTATATACACACAGATATATATATATATATATATATACACAGTATATACACACACACATATATATATATAATATATATATATACACACACAGTATATACACACACATATATACTGTATATATATACACACAGTATATATACACACACATATATACTGTATGTGTGTGTTTAAGATAAGATAAGATAAGATAATCCTTTATTAGTCCCACAACGGGGAAATTTGCAGTGTTACAGCAGCAAAGTGGATAGCAAAAATAGAAAGAAGCATCAATAAAAATAAATAAACAATAAACAAGCAATATAAACAAGAGGAAAATATAAAAATATTAACAATTTAAACAGGAGGAAATATTAAAAATAGGAACAAAATATACAATATAAACAATAGACACACTCAACAGTTGAATTTACACAATTGTACGTATGATGAGTGTATGATTATTGTTTTGTCACTTTTTTTCCCTTTTGTGTGTGTGTGTGTGTGTGTGTGTGTGTGTATTCAACAGGTGGTGATTTTCTCTCCTTCCTGCGCTGTGAGGGTCAGAGTCTCAAGTCTGAGATGTTGGTGAAAATGGCACAAAATGTAGCGTCTGGCATGGAGTACCTGGAGAGCAAGAAGTGCATCCACAGGTCGGTCATTCAGTGATGTCAGTCTCCCAACTCACGCAAACACATTATTGAGAACAAACAGAGTTCAGTGTTGCGTCTAGGCTAGGCTGTGATCCTGTCACTCCCTGTGAGCGTGCACCTAGCTAGCCTAAGAGAGCAGGGAGTGACGCTCAGGTGGATGCTGGGGTGGAGGTGGGGGATGATGAAACGATGTATGGTGAGCAGCAGCAATAACTGAGCAGCGGTAACCAGCAGTCTGAGCAGCGTAGCAGCAGCATGGCAGGAAGCTTAAATAGAGCATCTAAATTAATCAATCACTCAATCTGTTTATAGACACACCAGAATTAATTAATACCAGATCGATTAAGAGCAAATTCTTCTTTCCATTGACAATTTGATAAAAGTCACTTTGATGGGGGCCGCATGCAGATGAAAATAAAGAATGCAAATCGACAAGACATAGCAATAAATGACAGATAAATGCCAAACAGATAAGGACAGCAAACGACAGAACAACATTTGGGAAATAAAAGGAATTATGGTACAAGAAGATGTTCAGCCACAAGAAGTCAAACATACAGATGCACAGGCAGAGAAGAGAGACAGAGACATAATTAAAAGCAATAAAAGAAGAAGAGCAACAGAGGAACATCTGTTTAGAGCAGATGACATTGTACTTTATTACTACATTTCTCCAAAATCTGTTTTGCATCAGAGGCCATCATGCATTTAAGGTACAGGCAGGGAAAGACATAGAATCACATTGAAACAATACAATGCTTAACATGAAGGGTAGCGGCAGTGAAAATGAATTAGTTGAATATTAAAACATACACCACATTAACATATAGTGGCCATTACAATAAGTCCACAGCGTTCAGCTGCAACATTATGATGCACTGGCATTGGGCTGCACTGTACTTCCCCAAATACAGCACATAAATGGTAGACCAAATTGCACTTGCCTTATTTCACTTCCCCATATGTTGATTAGTAGTTTAACTGTTTATGTAGACGGGGGGATAAACAAGTTCCCTTATGTAACTGCTAGATTTTGCGTCCTTGAGCAGGCAGCTGGAGACATTTGCTGTCTTGGCTGACCTACAATTTCTTAGCACAGTTTGAAAAGGCTAACAAGTGCAGAGAGAGACACTTAGGCTATATATACCAGTAATCCCATATTGCATGACACATTTGCTTGTTAGCTCCATATAACATTAATCTTTGGGTGAAAAAGTAAACCAGCCAAAGAAATACAAAATATGCACAAAAGAAACTCATATTCAACCATGTGAAATCTCTTTCCCGGATCAGTTAAGATGGCACCACAATCCTGAATTCCACAGCAGTGGCAATACAACTCAATTTGAGAATTGGTGTCATACAACCACAACCTGAATGAAAGTCACACAGAGAAGCCCATATGCACATTAAGACAGCTGGTTATCTGCTTATTCACATGTTTTTCCATGACTTTGTACACGGGCCAAGAGAAATATTGGCCTGTATGACCAGCAGCAACACTGTGATGTGTAATGAAGTGACTCTGGCTTTTGACAAGGAAGTAAATGCAACAAAGCTTTTTTTTATATAACATTTTAGAGGATTTGTTGAGTAGGAGTGACTGCTTCAGATGCGGTGCTCTGGTGAGGTGTCAGTGGAGGCTGTCAGCGTGTTGCAGAAGACTTGGGCGTCTGAACCCCGGCTCATTAGAGGAGCGCTGCATGGTTTGCCCAGGGGGGGGCCAGATCAGAGCCGGCTGCTCAGCCTGTACCGCTGCATGTCAAACTGCCTCAGACGCAGCTCCCGGGACCCCTGGCGTGACATAACGCCTGCTCTCACTCATTTCAGTCCTGACTGTTCTTCCCTTTCTGTCTCCCATTTTTCCCCATACATGTTGTTTACGTGTCTCTTAGCCTCATGTCATCTCTCCTTCTCTCAATCTATCCCATTCCCTTTCTCTCTGTCTCTGTCTCTTCATGTCTTGCTCTAGGGACCTGGCGGCCAGAAACTGTCTGGTGGGAGAACAGCGCGTTGTGAAGATCAGTGACTTTGGGATGTCCCGTGAGGAGGAGGATGGTGTGTATGCTGCCGCAGGGGGGCTCAAACAGATCCCTGTGAAATGGACGGCCCCTGAAGCCCTGAACTATGGTACAGCTGATCTGCTTCTGCCCTGCAGAGACTCTTTTGTTCCATCTCTCTCTGTCTGTCCGCCCCCAACTAGACTTAGTCCACTAAAACATGATGAAGGCCCTTATTTCTAAGGCCTCAATCAAGTTCTCCTCCTTAAGGAATTCAACTTCTGAACATGCATATAGTGAAAAATACAGTATACACACTGAGTAGCTCGTGATCACAGTGGGA
Organism: Beryx splendens; assembly: GCA_900312565.1. Lineage (NCBI taxonomy): Eukaryota > Metazoa > Chordata > Actinopteri > Beryciformes > Berycidae > Beryx > Beryx splendens. The sequence continues at coordinate 9,048 of OMOV01099607.1, read as the reverse complement.
TGGTGCCTTTGCCAATGCTGCCCCCTGCTGGTGTTTTCAGGTCGTTATACCACAGAGAGCGACGTGTGGAGCTTTGGGGTCTTGCTGTGGGAGACCTTCACCCGGGGAATCACTCCCTACACCAGCATGAACAACCAGCAGACACGGGACGAGGTGGAGAAAGGTGCAGAAACATTATGTCCTGTATCAGTCTAACACTTCAAATGCCATCGAGACATATTCCTGCTCCTTTATTGAACTTGATGATTGAAGTGGTTCTGATGCCTTTTCTGCTCCTCACATGCATCAGAAGCTGGGCACAGTGTATAGAGACGTGCATCTGAAGTTTTAACTCTCCTCGATGTCTTTCAGGACATCGCATGTCTGCTCCCAGTGATTGTCCCTCAGAGATCTATGAGCTGATGTGCAGCTGCTGGCAGTACGACCCCAAGAAGAGACCGTCTTTCAAAACACTCCGGGCTGAGCTCACTGCCCTCCACCACAAAACTCCATAACATCTATAGTATTTGGACTGAATGTGTATGTTTTTGATGTCTGTTTGCTTGTTATTTAGTTTGTAATTTTATTCCCTTTTTGGTACCACTTTACAATTCAAAATGTAGAGTAGTTACTAGGGAGGTAATGAGGAACTAACCAATTAGTTGATCAGTTCTTGAGTAACTCCTAATCAAATGTCATAGAGTAGCTAATCATTAGTTAATGATTACTTAATTGAGAAACGAGTGAGGGAACTAATGATGAACGAATGAGGATTAGGAGTTACTCAAGAACCGACCATTAACTAATAGTTAGTTCCTCATTCGTTCCTCATTCGTTCCTCATTCGTTCCTCATTAGTTCCCTAGTAACTACTCAAAATTTTGTGGACCTTATTGTAAAGTGTTACCTCCTTTTTTTATCACAGAAAAAGCAGTAAAATGTTATACATTAAAATTTAAAATAAAATGAAAAATAATAAAATGACAAACGACACATTCGTCCTGTTGACTGCTAGAGCGTGTGGAAATACACACTCACTGTGTTGTGGAAATACAGTTGGTAAAGTAGCAGTGGGTCCAGGCAGCCTCCCGGTTCAGTGCTGTCACCTTTTCCCTTCTTCGTCTCCTTTTCATTCCCTTCCTCCTCAGTCTGCTCCTCCGCTCCTTCCTTCCTAGTCACCATCACCTCTTCGGCATCCTCATCCTCAGAGTTACACAGGACACAGATGTTGGAAGGAAGTTTAGAAGAGGTGGAAGAGGAGGAAGGTGGCGACAGCTGATGTTCAGATCTACTTGTTGGTTGGTGTCAGATTTAGTGCGTACAGGTAGACAGGATCACGTTGATTCAATTCCTTATTTGCCAAAACACAGATTTAGCACTCTAAGCATGAATACTATAATATTTGATGACAATGAATTACTTTTACTTATTATTTCTACTTTGAGAAAGAATTATTCCTTAAACTACAGTTAAATGGCATGACAAGATGTTGCAAATGGATTTTCAAGTATTTTTTTTATAGTGGCCCTTAATGCAAAACGTATAATGCATAACATTTCACACAACAATTTAACAAAACCGAAAACAACAATATTTCACAAAATAATTTCACAAAACCAAAAACATAACACCATTTCACAAAACAGCTGAGGTTTTGCACTTCAGGGCCAAATCTTTAGTGTAAGAGGACGCAGCAAAATGTGCCAGACAGTTTCAACACCAGCAGCAAGCTCACAGTCGACGGCCCCATAAGATAATTAGGATGATGACAAAGACAATAAGGCAGAGGTAGCAGCAGAGAAGGAGTGGGCCAAAAACAGCCATATGATATGACATGCATTACACAGCATTATTAGTGCTAGAACTTGTTGGCCTATGTGTAAATTATTGCATTTTTATGTTAAAAATGGTTAGAATATGGCCGTCTAAGTGACGTACAACAGACTTAGTCATTAATAATCTATATGCCTTGCTCAGTAAGAATCTCATGTGTTGCTGCTGGTTTTTGCAGTCACTGAGCAGAGTCTGCCAGTAAGACAAGTGATGAGGCAGCGCCCAGACACAAGCCCTGGAGGATCACTGAGGACAGGACAGGACAGGTAGCTAGTTGGAGGCGTTGTGCCCAAACTGTATCCTCTAAAAATGGCTTCCCTGGTGGCATGTCCTCATTTTATTGGTGTGTGTGTGTGTTGTTTGGCCAGTGCACAAGGAAGCTATCATGGGGGAAACGTGCTTAATAAACGACAAGTAGACTAATGTTGAATCAATGGACGCGTTGACGGACAGTTTGAAATAATAAGATCAAGTTGTCAGGATGTCTGCACACCTTCAGACTCTTCTTAGCAGGTGCAAAGAGAGAAGAGCAAGACTAAGCAGGAAGGAGAGACTCCAGGCACACTGCCTTGCAATACACTTATTGCCAAGCCTTTGGCCTTAGGCCATCATCAGAGCAAAGTGAGCAGTGCAAACACACAGGACAAGTAAGATAATAAGATCGAAAATAATTGTGCTCTCCGTTCATTACAAGGCAAGTTGGTAACTTTCAGTGGGCTACTTTCATCATGTGTAATCCCATGAAATGTTCTTTTATCATTTAAAAAGCCAGCAATAAGAAAACAATCTACAAAAAGTGAAATGATGTTATTTTCTTCCCTGATGTAAAATTGAGGCAAAAACACGCCATCATGGGAAACACTTATGGGACACAAATTTTGGCACAGCACCTGTAGCAGGCCGGTTTGCAGCATGACGCTGAAAATCCGGCCCTGTATGTCAGGTTGAGAGTAGGCAAAGGACATAGCTGAGTGACACTGACACTCCTACTTTTGGCTGCAGAGCATGGGTGTGAGGAGTCATGGAAAGTTTACAGCAAATTATATTCAACTCCAGACAGACAGGAGCCACAGACTGCTGTCTAGACCTGAGAAACCTTGACTCACAATGTCAATAGAGCTGTTATTGATAAATATATGTTTATCTGTTCTTAAACTGTATCCACTGTGGATTAGTGTTCACAGCATTTGTAGAGATAATCCCTTTCATATTTCAATGATACGGCACATTAACCTACTACAAAGTCTCATGTCTTGGATCTCCAGCAGGTTGAGATTTACTGCATAAGGAATGCAAACATGAAATGTGACATGCAGAGCTGCAGAGCTGCAGAGAGCTCTGAAACAATCAACTTCTGTTACATCAGTTCAATCTTACTCAGAATGGAGTGAAGATACTGGTAAAACTACTTGAGAATTACAAGAGAAAAAGTAAGAGCAGTTTATTAAAAAACTGAACATTAACTACTCATTGCATGTTCCAAAGTTGCCCTCTCAAAAATGGACTGATCACCTATTTGGTGTGTTTCTTGCAAACTGAATGGATCATTATTAGCTGTCAAGTCTGGGGAGTGTCCATTTCTCTAATCACACCAACAAAGCCGATGTTATAGCAGGTGAAGTCCACAATCAGTGTGACTCACTACAATACAGTATTCAATGCTGTGTCAGAAAGTAAAACTTCCTCAGGTAAAAGCAGGAGTAAATATTTAAGAATACTCTAGTAGAAATAAAAGTATAGAGTTGGGAGTACATAAATGATCTAATGATCTACTCAATTACAGTAAGTGAATGCTTCTAATTACCTCTGGAATGGTAATAATAATAATACTAATAATAATAATCATCATCATCATCATCATCATCATCATCACGCAAGTCTAAAAAAGTGTGTTTTAAGAAAAGACTTAAAAGAAGATACTGGTCAGACTAGCCTAATTTCCTTTGTTCGGGACAGTCCACAGCCTGGGGGCCTTAACAGCGAAGGCTTGGCCACTTTTCGTCTTAAGTCCAGACCTTGGCACCACCAAAGGGCTCTGCCTGAGGACCGCCGGCTGCGCTCGGACTCATAAGAGATTAAAAGGTCAGAAATATAATCAGGGTTCAGGTCCAGATGTGCCTTAAAAGAAATCAGTAAAATCTTGAAATCCTTGCAGTGCTGAAGGAGTGGCAGCTGTCACTCATCACACATGACCCATCCATTTAATGGTATGAAAGTGTGATTAAGTTATCAACTCCTCCTAACCGCCGCACCTGTTAAGCATGTTCTGCAACTTTTAGCTGTCACCTGATGGCCCCTTCAACAGGCCTGCTTAAACCATCAGTTGTCTCCAAGGTGATAAACTGCGTATGACACTGCACAAGTAGCAGCGTCTGTCCACTTGAAATACTTCAATACTTGGTGGTTCATGTGCTACAGTGTGGCTAGTCTGAGCAGGTAATGGGTTTATTAGGAAACTAATCACACTCAACCCAAGTCATATATTAATTTATGTCTCATTCTGCATATTGCCCCCGATTTTTTTTAAAATATCTACGTACATTCAGTATGTATAAAGCTGTGTTAATATAATGTTTTTGACCTCCAAGGCTACAGGGAGTGGCCTGCTGATTCGGTGTGCTCCACTTGTTTCTAGCAGCAAAACAGTTATTAAGTAAAAATATGTTTGTAATGTTTACAATGTGACTGTCAGGGTGGGTTACTGTAGGCTGTTTAAAATGACACTGTACTTCATTGTGAAATGAATCTAAGGGCCATACTTTGGGTCAGTTGACTCAATTTATGTAAAATACTGATAATGTTAAATGATAAATGGTGCCCCAATTAAATTACTGAAGCTACTATTCAAAGACTCAAGATTGTATGAAGTCAGTGTTGCCACATAAATCCCATATATTTGATCATATAATAGGTGGAGACCAGGGTGTCTTTATAAAAATGAAAAGGAAATTACATTCTGGTTTGGGCAAAGAACACCCTTTTATGTTTTTTTTTTAGGTTATTTTTTTAATAAATTGGCAGCAGCCTCCTTTTTTATTTGGCAATGCTATTTTATGTCTTAAGGGACTCTTCCTGTCCAAAAATACAATCCACTGACTTTCACTTCCGTTCTAAGTGCCACTGCTGGATGAATTCCTCATAAACTGAAAGACATGACATGAAAACATAAAATGGAAGTCAAAAGCAATGAATTAAAGATCATGACATAAAGGCAGGTCTGTAAAAGTGAGCTTTAAGATGTGATTTAAAAGATGATACAGATTTAGCGTGAGCTGGCAGATCGTTCCAAAGTCTGGGAGCCCTGATGGCAAAAGCCTGATCAGTTTGTGTTTTCAATCCACAGCCAATAGGAAAGTGCCCCAGGACCTCAGTTTACGACCAGGCTCATATGGGGTTAAAAGGTCTGTGATCATTAACATGCCACGAAAGCAAACTTGACTTGAGATGTCTTTATTGTTCCTCAAGGCCAAGATTCCTGAAGGGCCTCCTGAGGGCCTCACCTGGCACATGGAGCCTCTCACACATGTGACTCTCCTGAGCAATTTGCATCACGACTGTATGTGAACTTTAAGCCGCCGAGGCACATGATTAACCATGTGAGAGACAGAGCTGCTACATGACAAAGTGTTATTTACTGTATGTTTGTTTCTGCTGCCGATCACGACACTGTGGCCGAGGTCTATCTGGGTGTCAGATCTCCAGAGCGTTCAGTACTTCACTGTCACCCACAGACAGCCGGCTGCGTGTCTCTCTCATATCTCTCCGGCATCGCCCGTTTTGGCCGTGTTCAGCTCGGAGAAATTCCTCTCCGGTTTGTCACATTGCTCATGCTGCCGTGACACGGCTAAACGTGAACGGGCTTAAAATCCTGGTACAGATTATTTGATTCAGTTACATTTCCTGAGACCAAGACAAGGCATCGACAGAGGCCAAAACTATTATCTTCTGAACAATGTACCCTCAACTTTCAGACTGCATGCACTTCACTGGGTCATATTTGACACGGTATCCATTACTCATAGATTTCACAATAGAGGCCTTTGTATTAATTGAGATGCTTCATGATTGACGTGATGTGTCCCGGTTCCAAAGAAAAGCAGGAAACAAGTAGTTTTGTTGATGCCATTGTATTTCTACGCCTTGGGATTTACTGTCTTGGATCTCCACCAGGTTGAGATTCACCTCTGCATACATGAAATGTGATATGCAGAGCTGAAGTAGTTCTGAAATATGTTGCTCAGCATCTGTTTCATCAATTAAAATCCTACCCAAAATGTGCTTGTAAAAGTACCTTCCTTGAGAATTACACATTGAAAATTAAGAGCAGTTTATTATAAAAAAAAATAAAAATCAATAAATATTTGTGCATGTTCTAAAACTGCCCCCTTAAAAATGGCCTGATCACCTATTTGGTGTGTTTCTTGCTAATTTAATCGTAGTGTCCATTTCTAGTCACATCAACAAAGGTAGTATTATTGCAGATGCAGTCCTGACTCAGTGTGATTTACTACAATGATAGACCTCATTGTATTCGCTAGTCTCACTGTATGTCTGAAAGGAAAACTTTCAGGGTAAATACCTGCAAATACTCAAGAAGTAAAAGTATAGACTTGAAAGTACACAATGATCTACTCAAGTACAGTAAGTGGATACTTCTAATTACTTCACATGGCCTTGATTTTGGAACTGTTTGTCCACATAGTTGTTTGGGGCAAAGTGGACAATTTCCAATATGCACATAAAATTTGCACAGCTCAAATGTACACGTGCATATCGCAATAAAAATGATACTACAGTTTAGTGCAAATGTTTTTTTCAAACTTCTCTATAGTATAACAGAAATATGCTTAAATTCATTCATGTGTGCATTGGCAGCTATGTTAGTACATGTATCAAAATATAGTGAAAAGCTCCTCTAAACGCTAAGGTTTCATACTTGGAGGTGGTGCCACTTGGCAGATGCGACATGGCTGCTACAATTACAATTTTGTAATGAGAAGCGAAGGAAATAAAAATCTCTGCTATTTGAATAGCTGCAGTTCATCGATCTGTGCCTCACTTACCTTTAGATTGACAGGGCCTCATAATATCTCTGGCTTCATCAGTGCAGAATGCAGTTTGCAGTGGGCAGAACAAACCTCGCCATGTGACAGAGAGCATCGCTGGAATGCTGCCTGACGGATAACATCTGAAGCCGCCACACCTTCCCTCTGTCACATGTTGAGGCACTGAAATGTTTTTCCTGAGTGCTTTTGGTCGTGTCATCTATGCACCCAAGATTTTGGTCAACATTTGCTTTCAGCATTTGTACAGCACATATAGCTGTTACGCATGCTAACTGTAATCCAGAGTGTTGTTTTCTGTCCTTTTTTAAATAAAGTTCCTATTTAAATGACTCTTTTCCCGCCTTTCCCCCCACATTATTTTCTGTTTTCTTCTGTCCGGTACAAACCCTGATGATAACATTCGTTAACAGCAGACGCCTCCTTCCCCAAATATCACAAGAAACGAAAAATGTACACTGGTGGCATTTTTTTGACTCTGTGTGATGCTGTTTTAGTGATACTCTATGATTCTCAAAAGATTTCCTTCTCACTATGCCACCCTGCTGCCTGTTTGATTGATGTATCACATGCTTTTATCGGCTCCCATGTGTGCCACCATCTAAAATATATATAATATTATTTTCAAACTGCTGGAATTCTTACTCATAGTTGATAGAGAAGTTGAACTGCAAGTCATAACCACAAATCATGCTCATGAAGATATATGGCAGATACATTTGTCAGGTTGTCATTTGTCCAATTTGTAATTCGTTTCATGACTTGAGCTGGACGGGGGTTATGTTTTGTTTTCGCCCTGTTCCGTCCGTCTATCTGTCTGTCTGTTAGCAGGATAACTCCAAACGTTATGAACGGATTTGTATGAAACTTTGTGAAAAGTTTGGTCGTGGGGCAAGGAAGAACTGACTTTTCACACCGATTGGCCGAAGTGGGGCGTGGCGGTGGGCATGGGAACACCACGAAAACTTTATGGCCTATCAGCAAAGAAGAGATAAACCCTCCAGCATTGACCCAATCAAAAAACATGGTGGCATTGGAGAGCTCGTTTTCTGGTTTAGACATAACCGCCCTGCCATTTTTCTCCAAAACCTGGTCCAGTGGTAGAAGGGCCACCCTAGTGGCCACTGAACAGTTATAGTGCTAATTGGTCATATGGTTTATGTGGATAATTGGCTAAAATTCTTAAAAGTGGCCAGAATTTGAAAAGGCAGATGTCATGCCCCATTTCAGGTCCAGTCATAAAAATATGAAACAAGTATGTGGCATGGAAGAAATTATTAACTTTTGGTGAAACTCTGACATGTGGAACTGGCATATCTTGACAGTTACACAGTGTTGGCGGAGGTATGCGCTCTACTGAGTTACAATTACAACATGCTGAACTGAAAAAACTGAAAAACTACACTACACACATAATTGACTGTACACATTAACCTAGAAACAATCATGGCCCATCTTATGTTGATCTTCAGTTGAAATGAAATAAACTAATTTTGTTTTAGTCAACCTGGAGAATGATTTAATACCACTCTTAAACTGGCCGTCCCATCACTGATTTGTTCAGGGTGTACCCTTTGTATCGGAGTCCCTGCAAATCAATGCTATACAAACCAAGAGAACAACACAGAAATCACAGCTATAAAATGCAAGCTCAGTTCAGTACGTATGTGTTTTTTGTGTTTGCGCCTGGTTGCTAATGCCAGTGTCCCTCAGCACGTACACAGGAGGTTCCACAGGCCTCCAGCAAGCAGGACAAAGCCCTGTGGCTGTGGATGGCCCTCTCTGCCATAATGAACCATAACCCACTCTACAATACTCACTCCAGGTGGGGGAGACAGCTCTGTGCTGGGCTGAAGCTGCAGTGCAGACTCTCTGCCTTGGAGGTTATAGATCATTCTGTGTCAAACCATCACAGACAAACTGACCAAGACTATTTATCTGCACCTATCAGATGTCTTGGTCATTAAGCTGATGGTCCCGCTGTTTGGCAGCCATGGATATATCCAGAAATGTCAGAGAAAAAAGACACGTTGCTTTGTTGGTGCTGGGCTGATGAAGATGCCCATAGTGTAACACAGAAGAAACAGTGAAATTTGAGAGAAACTAGAAGCCCAGTGGCTCGGCACCGTGAGGAGGCTCGGCACCGTGAGCAGGCTCGGCACCGTGAGGAGGCT
>OMOV01099602.1:0-15309 GCA_900312565.1 Beryx splendens | reverse complement strand
CAGGCCTGTGTTATGACTGTGGCCGGTGTGTATTACACACATATCTGATGGCGCCGGTCCTCCGTCGGGACGCCCATATAAAGGACTGTCATTTCCAAAGGTCAGGAGTGAGCCCTGCACACAAGTGTTGTCCCGACACTTGGTCTGGAAAAATAAAAACGGCCTGCTTGCCCGTCCCTGTGTCCTGTGTCTGTCTGTCTGTGGTGGCTATCATTCCCGGAGGCCAGTGTCTTGGATGTCCTTTCCCTTTTCTCCTCTTCCTCCTCCTCTTCCTCCTCCTCCTGCTCCGCCTGTCTCCTTTTCTTTGCTAGCTCCACTGTCGTCTGGAACTCAAGACACCCGGCTTGTGTAAATTGGCGGCCAAGCAGGATAGTGCATTTTTTAACAGCCATTATTACACTGATTAGCACCATCACTGGGCCGAGAGCAAAGAGTTCAAGCATATCAGTTGTGTAACCTACCTTTCAAGGGGAAGTTTGCCTCGCCACAGGCATGCTGAACAAGGACACGACCCATTGCGCCATCTTTGATTCCAACCGTGCAGGTTTTGTGTGTGTGTGTGCTTGCGTGCACTATTGTGAAAGATGAGCTAGATGCTAGGCGAGGTGTGCTTATGAATTGGGCTGGCTGTCAGAAGCCAGTGTTGCCGGCAACACCACTGGTTTCCAAATGGCACTGCTCAGCCACATCTGCATCTTGGCAACAGGTTACCATTAGTCATATTGTCCTGATCCTGAACACCGCTTTTTGCCACGGTGCAAGACGTGAGCATCGGGAGCCAAATTTAGGTCATTTGTCAGGTGTCAGGCCAGGTGATTTGCGGTACTTCAGAAAATAATTGTATTTTTTAAACTTAAGTTTATTATCAATTACCATTAACATTTAATATAGCCAAGTTGTGAATTTTCACACAACCGCACTCAAATTTTTGTTCAACTCCCACAGTCACTCACCATTTATGTGCATGCCTTTCCTTCTCCCAGATTTCAGTTGGCAGTGCTGATGCTGATGAGAGTAGTCCGTTTTTGACTAGGGATGCACCGATCTGACTTTTTCAGTCCCGATTCCAAGACCTGGGCTTTGGGTATCGGCCCATACCGAGTAGCACCGATCCAGTACCGGTGTTTAATTAATAAGCTGTATGCCTCACTGTGTCGAAGAGACTGGGATCATTCTTTTATGTGTAAAGCAGGCTTGACTTCAACATTGCTTTCCTAACTTTGTAAAACAAAATGTAACAAATAAATACATAAATATAAATGTACTGAATTGTTATTTATTAAAATAATGGTATCCGATACCAGATCGGCCCATTGTCACGATACCCGATCCAGCTATTTGAGTCGGTATCGGACCGATGTCTGATATCAGTATCGGTATTGGTGCATCTCGAGTTTTGACTGATTGGTGTAACAGTGGGATCGACCAATTACCAATCCGATCACTGGTTGCAGTGATGCATTTATGGCTTACAGTACCTCCTCACTGCCCGTCAGTGCCTGACAGTCGTTGAGTTGTCCCTTCATAGTTTGCTCTAAGGTAACATCAGACAACACTCTCTCACGCTGTACTGAGTTATACTCATTTGCCCGGTGTTACAGTCTCATTAATGTGTAAGCTTTGCGACTGCGGCGGCTAATCTATGCGTGGAAAAGAAATACGGGCTATATATTTTGGCAGCGGATATTTCTGTTAAAAACCTCGAGCTAGGAAAGCAGTTTTGTGTAACAGGTGTGGATTTTTATTAAGTTTGGGCAATGCTAACAAAACATTTTCGCCGAACAGGCAAATACTGAAAGACGGCTAACATGCAGGAGTGAAGCAGTACAGTAGAGTGGATCTATTCTTGACCAGATATTTGGTGGATGATGTGGTTGTTCTGATTATCCCACGACTGTTCTAAATTAAACCACGGCAACAGTTGATGCTGCACACCTCGCTAGGTGCTGTGGGACTGGACAGCATCTGTACTCATTTCATTTATCATTAGCACTTCTATATGTGTAGGCTACGCTTAAGCTGAGACTCAAAATCAGAAACAGATGCATCATTCTTGGTACTTCTGAAGAGCTGTTGCAGGTTAGGCAGTGAAATCAAAATACTTGCTTAGAGCATTTTCAGACCATGCGCTTTTATCCTTTTGACAGTCCCACCCCTCCAGTAGTTATTCCACAACCCGAAGCGCAGAGAAAACCCGTCCATAGTAACTGGAAGTTTGTTGGGGGTGTCTCAATTTGGAACGTGGCATCATGCCTACCGCTCCTTCCCCTGTGCTGTGGTGTCTCGATGGTAGCCAGAGCGTACGGGAGTGAAACATGAACTGGTCTGCTGCGGTGGCAGTGGCTTCCCTCTAACCCACATTTATAACCTCTAAAAATAAAAGGTGGTTTTCTAAAAAGAGGCTGGCTCCTATTGGCAACCACGTCAGGTGAATGAGCAGCGGGATGGGTTATTATGACTCACTGGCAGGACAGAACTGCCTTGCTCCAGTTTTTCTCCTGCGACTGAACCACTTGGTTTGTAGGAGCTGGACCTTGACTGTTCTCCACGTATCAGAATATCCGTGGGTATGCCATGTGTCTGTTGATTTGCCAATAGCATGCAAGTCAACAGACAGCCACTTAAGGTTAGCTGGCTCCACGTGTTGGTTGGGCAGTATCTGAGTGGAAAACTATTATGTTCAACTTCTGTCCAGCTACTTAGCCCTGCAACGGCTTCTGAGGTACCAGCATTATTAAACAGATGTGTCCGTGCTAGGCCTGGTCCACTACCAGGAGGCCCACTTATATCACCCATTTAAGGCCTTGACATCTTTTTCAAACTGAAGTCAGGGGAGTGTTTTTTCCTCCGTTCTGTCGTGCACCATTTAAGGAGACATTTCATCTGAAAATGCAGCCTGGGCATGTCTCGGGTGATATTTATATTCAGCAGTCTTTCTCATTTGCATAAAAACCTAGCTAATCAGCTTTCACAACAACAGTGAGGTAATGTCTCGGCAGGTCTTTCAGGGGAAGCACAATTAAAACATGTCCAATCCTATAAGAGGCAGTCAATCAATTAAGTGGCAGAATTGGTAGACTTTTATGGAGAGGGGTTTTGGCAAGGGGTTGCAACTTTTTATTTGTTTTACTTAAACATTGCCCTCTTTTTATTGCATAGGTAGCCTCAAAGTACTTTAGTAGTAGCCTCAATAAACGAAGTAAGCCTGTAGCACACAGTATTATAAGTAATAATACATGTGAGTGTATTCTAAAACCTTCCACGTTGTATGACTTATTAACTCAAACAGCAACTGTTGACTGTGTATGTTGAATTCAACATCCAACCTGCTAATGTGGAAGTCTGTTTTGATCTAAGCTGTCAGTGTGGATGCCCTGGACGTTGACGGTACTAGTCATCATAGGACAGTCCCGTTTGAGCTGTGAGTCTCAGTGATGCAGCTCAGTGGCTCTTGGATTCTTAAAAGTGTGGCTGACAGGGGAAGGACAGGATTTGAGGTAAGTGAAGGCCTTTGGACATATTTATTTTTCTCCTGTGAGCCTTTTGGCCCAGCTCTCCTCGTCAATCTTGCCCTGTCAAAGAGGGCCAGAGGTGGGAGCTCCCTTCTCTCTCTCACAGGGGCCCCTGTGTGCCTTGGGACCCCGGGGTCAGGCCCTGGATGCTCCTTTGGTAACTGTTGTGAAACGTGCACTGTACGTGGAGCGAGAGGTGGTGGGAGTTGTCCCGACCTCGCCTGCTCATGGGAATGGTGGCACCTCTGGCTCTAATCCCACACAGCACCGCTTGCGCGACCTCTGTGTTAAGGATAAAGGGGAAGATAATCTGTTGAGCAAGCGCCCTCCTTTGTTGACAAGTTGGCACGATAATGGTGAAAATAAGGGGGTACATATGTAAGGGGCAGTCCTCTAACCCTTCACAACTAACCCCAGCCTTCCATCCCACCACACCCCAAGCCCTCGTTCTCTCCAGGGGATTAATTGGTCAGCAATTCCTGACCCTTGGAGCATTGACAGCTGAAGGGCACATTTCAACCAGTACACAAATCTTTACATGGGGCTTCAGGGGAGGCAGGGGGATAGAGGAGGCAAGGGAAGAGGAGAGAGAGGAGAATGACCTCATCAAACCATCAAACCAAGCTTTTACATGTGTTCCCCCATCTGACACGCGTGTGTTTCTGATCTTACCGTTTTTCTGGGGAGGAGAATGTTTCCTGTTTGAGCAGACTGGCGGGTTCACCAAAGAGTCGGGGGGGTCAGGTTGCTTAGCCGACGTCTGGTTCTGTTGAAGCAGATTCCCCACGTCTCCATCAAACGGCAGCTCTGTTTTGGCACGGCTCTGAAAAGTGACCCTGGTGGTCACCGATGTCTGGGGGCCTACATGAGACTTGAGGCCGAAATGCTCTGCGCCGCTTCCCCGCTCTCCTTCCATCTGGCAGACGCAGTGGTTAGCAGACCATAATAATAGCAACCATGCGGAGGAAAATCCTCAAATTGCTTCATTCAGGTCAAGACAGGAAATGAGCTGAAATTAAAATCTTAATTTTACGATGGGAATTTTTTGAGGAGGATCCTGAACCGGAAGGTGTGAGTGTAGGGATTTCAGCTCTCAAGTCTTCAACACTTGCCAAGGATACTTGACAATGGATAGAAAATAATTTATTTGTTTACGGTCTCATTTGTTTACATCTGCTTCTTTTCTTCAATGGCATACCCAAGCGCACCTGGAGAATGAGCTCACAGATCTGCAGTTCATTTACACTTGTGCATATGTTTTCCCTGCTATCCGACTCTTTGATTTAATCTAGTAGGACTGTGATGAGAGAGAGAGACAGAGAGAGAGAGAGAGACTCTGTCCTGCCTTGTCCAGACTGGTCCCCGTCTTGCTAATAAAAGAGATCTCTTTTTAGTTCTGGATACTGATCTCTCCACACAAGTTTAAAGATCTCATTCACGGTTCACACCGCATTTGCCCCTTAATGTCTCACAGCAGGCCCTCAGTCTCAGGCCGTGATTCATGGAGTGACAGGTCTGCCTGTGGCCGCCATGAGGGCCCAATCAGACAGGGTCCACACACACACACAGACACAGCAGACAAAAACATGTTGCGCCGGTACTCTGATGCACACACACACACACACACACACACAGACTCAGGCAGTCGAGCAAAAGCACACACGCACATACAGATGCACGGCAATACAGGCTTTTTCTCACTCTCATTCACAGTCTCACTCTTTCACACAGACTTTCACGACATGGTTACATAGAATCGGACACCCAGTCAATCAAACTTTTGCGGTTTCAATCTTCATCTTTGCTCATTTACGTTTTATAATCCCCGGTAAAACAGTTTGTTCTCTCACAATGCAATGACAATCTGGAAAAGTGTTCCACAGACCTGACCCTTTTTTTAAGGAGCGTGGGCTTGCCTGCTCCACTAGAGACAGTTGGAAGATCCGTGAGAGTTTTCATACACAGGACCATATTCTTACTATATTCAATTTAAGACGAGCACAACTTGCGGTTCCAGAAGCCGGAGTCTCAGGGCGTGATCACACCTACAGTTTGTTTTCTTTGGTCCGAACCATAGTTGAAAAGTTTACTTTGTAGCATTTTTGTTATTTGGTTCATTTAGGTTCACACTGCCCAAATACAACCGAACCAGTGCTTGTAAACAAAAGTCACATGGACTCACAAGGAGCTTGTTTATTGGACAGAGCTTTGGTATCTGTCGCGAGATTAAAGATTTTGGCAGCCAGGGAGCGGGGGGAGTCAAAACAAATCCGAATCCAGTTCCTGTAACTTTAACTATGGGCTTGTCTGTGCTCTTTGCTGTAATTTACCATCTCTGGCCTTCATACTAGGTAGGAAGACATGAAGAAAAAGGTGAATGTGAGCATCAGTCCAGGCTGCGGTTTGCCTCGGTTCATTTTGTTAGGCTGGGCTTTCTAAGCATGAGTAACTACTGGCTATCCGATGTCACCATCCATCTCCTTATACCCTTAAAACTGTATGGGACAACGGACAACATAGTCATAAAACCATGGGTTTTAGGGTCATTTCCTGTAGTTTGTACGTTTAGGTTTTCACTTCTAACAATCTGCACCACAGTCTGCTTTGGAAGAGGACCGAGAGCTGTGTTTTCAGGCAGTCTCGATGCAGGTATTTGGTACGCAGCCCAGGGTCGAATGGCATTGTTTTCACCTGGCCAAATGAACTAAACTAAAGGTGGACATTTCGATTGAACCAGTCCACACATGCTTTGTGTGAACGTGCCCGTAATCACTACGCCATCCTCGGCTATATTCCGTCTTTTTCCAATGCATATATGTTGTTTTTGTTTCAGTGTTTCCGGGCACTGTGCTGTAAAGGACCCCCGCCACCGAGACCAGAGTATGATGTGGTATGCATTGGCCTGACAGGTGCTGGAAAGACCAGCCTGCTCTCACGCCTTTGTAGTGAGGGCAGCGACGGCATTGTTCCGACCACAGGTGAGAGCACATAGGATGCAAATCAATGGAAAAAGGGGACATTCCAGTAAAAATGTGTGCACACAAACAGACCGCTGCACCTTCTCTTTGTCACACAGACAAACCTGTACACTTTGGGAATATTGAGCCAACTATGGAAATTTGTATTGTTGATTTTTATTATATGTTTCTTTAATTCATATTTCACTATGAGACAGTACTGGATAGAACTGTTAAAGACAAAAAATATTTTAAACGGTAATCTCAGACATGATGACCTTGACCTTGGGCGTCTGTGTTCCAGACCGGCAGACAGTCCCAGGCTGCTATAGGCTGAGATTCTCTCTTCACTAGACAGGCCGCGTGTCTTCTCAGCACACCGTGGGTCTGCCATATAGGCAGCTGCATGAATTGGTTGGATGCAAAAGTCACTGCATTTCTGAATGAAATCAATAACTGCCTTCTCCTCGGCTTTGAGCAGTAGTGATGATGGCAGTGCAGCACTGATCTAAAAGCCTCGAGACCTCAGACAGGAACGCCTCATTCCCCTCAATACAAAATGCTCCTGGGGAGAGAAACGTCAGGCTGCTCAGCGCTTGTTGGACAGGCCTACCCTGGTATCAAGTGAGAATTTGGTTATAGAGAAGCACATTTGATTTAATATGTCATGTGTTTTTCTTTTTTTTTGCATCTGTTTGAAAATTCCTCAAATGACCTTAAATTCTCCAAAATGGAAAATGACTAAGGGAAGTTTCTGAAAATTAACAGGGATATTACCTCCCTTTACAACTGTACCAGGAACAAATTGTCCTCCACGCTCCAACCTCAACCCATTGACTAATATCACAGAGAGATAATGCTACCCAGGTATTCCAGCGCTCCGACAGTTTGGAAAGCATGTCCAAAGTATCGTCTTCCAGAGTCGTCAATGCTCTTGCCAGCAAAGCTGTGCCGTTTATTGCCAGCCAATTCTCGGTTCCTTTCTCCTATTCAAGTGGGAGGCTAGTATTAAGTGTGTCCAGAAGAGGAGGCCTCAGGGTTAGTACATCATTCTGCTGGTAGTCAACACTCTGCTTTCCACATACGCAACGCAATCCCTCAGAGGCCTAGACATAACTCTTCCCTCCCCCGGCTTTGCCAACAGTCAAACTTGAGCTTTTGCAGAAGTCCCATTTTAGATTTAGTCATTGGGCACTTTAACCAGTGGAAGCTAAATATAAAGAAATTCCCAAATGTCCCACCTATTACTCTTAGCATATACGTCCCTGGGGGTTGGGGGGGGTGGTGTAGGGGAGTGAACACCTATCTTCGACTGCCGCTGAGTGGGCCTTAATAGATAAAATATGTTGATTAGTAGAGAGTTATTTCGGCGAGCTCCTCTGAAATGAGTTTTAGCTGTCAGCACCGTCTCCATCTGCCAACATCTACAGAGGGCAGAACATTAAGCGCAAGGAGGGGAGCTCTCCTGTGGTTTCATCCACCTCTTGCTGGGAGCTTTTATGAGTTTGTACTTTTGTAATATGCTGAAAAACCAGATCTGGGCAGTTAGCAGTTTAGTCAGATGTTGGACAATCATAATCAATTGTCTCTCCCAAATCTCCTGCCGTGTGTGAAGGATAGCAGGCAAGGGATTCCTATCCAGGATAATTTGGTGTTATTTGAACATTGTGGCCCTGTGCGACCACTGAAACAAACCACATAATACGTGGTAGCACTTCAGACATGAGTGCATTCCTCCACTAACCCCAATGTAGAAAAAACACAATTCTGCTATTCTAACCCTGACAACTTTAATTTTCACTTAGCAAGTATGTTACAGGCTCTCTTTGTCTTCTCTAGCCGGTGGTTTGGAAAACGTACACTAAATATTCTTGGGGAACTAGATGAGGAAGTGGGTTCTTGATATGGAGTCCTTTTCTTTCTATTCTGATAAGCAATCCAGATCATTCCTAAATGATGATGATGATGATTCCCATGATTCCTAGCCTGTACCAGCGCTCCCAGGGTACACTGCCCCCTCACTATGAACTTATTTCATGTGGCCTTTACAACGTTGTCTTCTCATTTCCCTCCTTTCAGGTTTCAGCATCAAAGCAGTGCCATTTCCAAATGCCATTTTGAATGTAAAGGAACTTGGAGGTAAGAGCCCTACGCCCTGTACAATGTAAAGCTTTCAAAACTGCATGTGAAGCATTTCCTTTTTAGCCCACACGACTCCCACAAGGAAGAGACCACAGCTGCACTTATGTTTTACTGAGCCTGTCTAGTGAAATATCACTTGTTTTGGTTTGCAAACAAACATAATGTGACCCAGTTCCCCGGAAACATGGCGACAGCTATTTCCATAAAATGTCCATCCTTTCTATCGGACAGCACTCAAGTGGCACACCTATACATTACATACTTATAAAAGCTACAAGCTTAATAAAATTACTTTCACATCAATTTTCATATTTTATGTCTATTGCATGTTTTATGATTATAAAACATGCAATAGTAGTTAATAATGATCTATTTTAGATGAAGTGGCAGACTAGATATTATTCATGTGTGATTTGAGGATTAAGTTTTCATACTTGTAATATCTGTTTGTGACCACAAAATGTATAATTTTTCCAAGTTTGTGCTTGGACATCCAAAAACCAGCACACAGTATCTCAAGACAACCATCCAATATGTTAGATAATACCCGCGTCACTGATGGGGTGACTACCTACCACAGCATCACAGGTCTAAATTGGTTACACAAATGTGCAGATTTGCCCAATAAAGAAATGATCACTCCGTTTGTGTTCTGCTTTTTACGTGCGACAACTTGTTCTTATTTCTTGTCTCGTCTCTGCTCTCTGTCACCGCTTACACAAATAACTCTCCATGCCAAGGATACACAAGCATGTTTGTTTTTACTTCCTGTAGCATCACACCTTTCCGTCACAGAATGACGTTTGTGCACAGACGTCAGATCGAGTCGTGTTTTTTTTGTTTTTTGCACAACGGTCTCAGTCTGAGAAAGACCGCGGGAAGGCATATTCCTGGAAATGGGGAACACTTGAGGAAGCCATTTAATAAGCACTGATGAGGGATCTCGAGGTGCCGATAAACAGCAAAGGTGAAAGGAGGCTTCCAGTTGCTTAGGGGACGTCTTGAGAGAGAGATAAATCAATGCTTCCCCCCTCTTAACAGCAGCTCAGTCCCACACACAAATTTATGACTTTGTTAAGAGTTTAAGTAATTTATGTTGTTTTGTGCGTACTAGGGACATGACAGGTGCAGCGCATATTTTGAAGAGTTGTCCAACCTAGCCTCCCAAAAGATGAAAAACATACACACACATACACAGGCACAGACACACACACACACACACACACACAAAGAGGCACCAGGAGACCACCAACGAGGGCGCTACCAAATTTGGTCAGAGTGCATTGGGGGGGATTTCAAAAGAGGGTTTTCTGGATTGGGTCAAAGCCCGTCTAGTGGGTTATTATTGTGGTCGGAAAAACACCGGTCCCACGGATGACACGTTTGATTTAGTGGAGGTAGGCTGCCACCCCAGCAAAGGATGATGAAATCTGTTCTCTTCTCCCTTTCTTCCCCCTCACTCCCCTGCACCCTTTCTTGTAAATACACAGAGCCAAAGAATTTGAGCGATTTATGGTTCCATCCGTTATGGATGGGTGGGTGAGGGTAAAAACAGGCACATGATGTTTTGACGCCTCCACTGACTAGCACTTTATTTGGAGCGCAGTATCGGAGTTGGGTTTCCGTCTGAGGTGAAATCTACTCTTTGACGTGCGACCCCTCTAGTTCCAAAGCGTATAGGGGTTTAGTCTGTAGGTTGGAGAGATGGTACTCTTGCTCAGTGTCCCACTGGTCAGTTTTCATAGTGAACCTTCCAGACCTTTTTCTGATTAAAGCAGCCCCCTTTCTGCACTAGTTGTGATCTACTCACCACTTTGCCTGGCAGTCTATATTCTCTTTCCCCCGCAGATTTAAAACAAGCAAACACGCCTGGTTTAGTTTGATGTTTTTTTTTTGTGTACTGCACCAGCGACACAGAAAATGATGCAAGGCGTGACGCACAGACATCAATATTCCTGGCCGCTGAAACTTTGTTCGACTATACCTTAGTGGCTTGTTCTCTTCGCTCAACCTTGACTAAGGCGAGGGAAGGAGTGCGTGTTGAGAAGCATGAAAAAGTGAAGCGCTTTCCATTTATTTCCCCTCTCTCCCACCGGAAAGCCCATTGAATGTCAATGGGGTATTCTCCTTATAAGAAATGCAAAGCAGATCGCTGTGCCAGAGGTTAGGAGGAACATTTCATGTGCAGACATTCTTGAATGAGCTGTTTGTGTTTTGTCTGTGGCGCTCATTTTGGTAGAGCAACTACAGCGGGTCTGGCCACGTTAAATCCTTCCTCCCAATAGCCCGAGCCCTGTTACTTTGCTTATTCGCTTATTTCCATCCTTGCCGTTCCCTAGCACCGGGGATGCCTAATTATTCATAACACTATTTCATCAGAGAGTGCAAAAAAAACAAAACCATCACTGACAGTGGTTTTAAGTCAAAGCAGAAGAGGGAACGGGAGAAAACAGCCTTTGGCATGCAGAGATAAACCTGTACAGCTTGCACATGGTGAATTTTGGGTTGGCTTAGGAGCTGGGTCGACCCTCTGTGATTAAAATGCAGCAACCTGCGAACCCGTTGTAAACGCCGCCGACTTACAACTCTTGACTTCTTAGCCCCTTGTTGTAGTGGCTAACTCCGGTAATGCATTTTTAACTCTCCTTCCTTTGAGCGCGCTGGGCCAGATTGTCGTAAGAGGCAGCTGTCCTTTAAACCAGAGGCACAAAGCAGCTTATGTGCAGGAAACCCTTGACGTATGACGCCCATAGTGAGCCTGACCAAGTTGTACGTTTCTCTTCACTCATACATTTGTCATCGAGCTCCCTGCTGTCTTGCGTTCGTATCCTTTCTCTTGCTCATCCTGTTCTTTGGTTTCTCTCCCCGTTTCCATACCTCCTCTTTCCGTCTCATCCCCCCTTCGTTCTCTTTACCTCTCCTCCTGGGTTGTCCTATTCTTTCTGGTGTCTCTCTCTCTGTCTCTCTTTTCAGTCCTCTGTCAAGCTCTCTTTGCTCATTGATTTGAACACATTGTCTGGCCTTGATGGAGCGCACACAGCCTCAGACGGGGGTTATCTGATCGGACTCGTCTTCTCTGTCGTTCTCGGTGCTCTGAGTGCATCTCAACACCAGCTCAGTATAAATAGCCCCATGTTGTGCTCTCGCGTTGCTCTCTCAAGACTGCTGGTACACTGTAACACTTACATAGCACTTAGAAGTCATTTGAAAAAACAATTCAGGAATTAAGCAGGTTCATCCATTTGCACTTTCAGACAGCCGACATGAAGGGATTACGCTTTTCATTTCATTTTCTTTTTTTTGCTACGACTGACTTCATCTAGTTTTAATTCTTATCAAGTCATTAGTTTTTAATGCAAATTAAGATCAGATGTTTAAATTGGATTGCGACGTCAAATCCTGTCTTTTGGTAAATACTTCCACTCTGATATTGAAACACAATTCGGCAGCAGCAGCACTATCTAAGCCTGACCTCTTAGTATTTTCTGCAAGCTGTGCGTTGATGTGTGACATTGAGAATTTTGCATCCGGCGATCTCCCAGCTGCATAGTGAAAGTCTGGCGTGCATTTCCTACTCAGCTGGTGCCAGGTATGGGGATTAGGTGGGAAGGGCACCGCCGGGGACACGGGGAGGAATCTATTAAGTGTGTGTGTGTGTGTGTCTGTGTGTGTGTGTGGATAGTGGCATGACGTCAAGTCTAGACGGGCCATTTCACAGTGTGCATTATACCGCTTGATGACAGCTGATGAAGAAGTGGTCCTAATAACCGGCACTCATCGCCGTTGTACTTTAGCGCCGTGGCAGCGGTAAAGACTCGTCTCTCTATTTGAAGAAGAGCGGTAGATATTTGCACATGCAATGTTCTTGTTTGAACCGAACATATACATGCCTGTGCTTTCCAGTAGTTTGCTCTCAGTGCAACGTGGTGGAGACACGCTGGTTTTCAGTGAAATGAAAACATGTGTTTGTTTAAAAGGTAATACTTGGATGTGCATGTGTGTTTGCATATGAGAGAATGTCAATGAACTTACCTTTGTGTCTATGCACGTGATGCACGCACTGTGTGTGAATGTCACGGGTTTGGACATTAGGTAACGTGTCTGAATTTAAACACTTGTGTGTATTTGAACATGTGTGTCTGCACATCTGGATACATACAGTCCATCTAATCTTCCATTGATGCTTCACATTGACAAGCAAGAACATCATCACAGAACATTCACCAGTCCTCCATGACCACCAACAGGCAAAGGAAATATGTGAGCACATCTCCTCGGGACAAAACCGCTACATTGCAGTCATCGTAGACCCAATGTGGTTCCTATTACTATCAAATGGGACCACAGTGTGGTTTGCTTTGCCCAGCAGGGAAGCTGTTCCTCTTTGCATAGGAAAAGGCCCAGCCCAAATTGAAATCGTTTGTAAATTGTCATTTGGGCTCAAAGCAGATGCTGGCAGACTGTTCTGATTTGGAGTTCTGAGGGCTTTTGAAGAAACAGTGTAACTGATCTCTATTTGAGGCCTCATTCAAGGATATTACCCTATCTGCTGTCTTTTTTTGTATTGGGTGAAGGGTGCATCACGGAGTCTACAGGGAACAGCCCAGCCTACCTTGAATGCGCTTCAGCCAAACTAACTCTAGAGTCTAAAACTCTAAATCTCCATCCGTAGCCACCACGGACATTCATGCTTTTTCTTGCCTTGACTAGAAAACGTATGACCCAGAGCTGATAAAAAAAAATATTTTTTTTGGTCACATCACAGTAGTTCATATCTCATATGTGTGACTTCAGGTGAACAGTTTGTAATAGCCAAGTCTATCGTCCACAAGTATGTTGCACAACAGAACTTATTGATACTCCGGTATTCTGGAACCTGGAGAGGGATTGATGCTCGTTTCAGGCTAGGCCTCACACAGGAACTGTTTACTTAAAAACAGACACTGCTGAGACTGCGGCTTGATGGGTGTATCAACAGCTGAAGTGTTTTCCACCACACTCCAGCTCCAGGCCCCGGCTCGTTCACCAATGAAGTAAGCATTCTTTATTGCTGGAGGCCTCCTTCACTTGCCCCCCCGGCTCTCCCTCCCATCATTGTATTGTAACTTCTCCATTCTGAGAAAAAAACACTGTCTGTTTTTCGTTAGGGAGACTTCAAAGAGGATTGCTTTGACTGTAGTTCAACTTTCAAGAGTGAAAAAAGACCCGATTAGCAACATGTTTGCATTTTGTTCAAGGTAAAAGTTGGGAAAAACCACAAGCGATGGGAGGCAGACATACATGAGAATGTGGTGTTCAAGCAGACAGTGAATCTGAAACCCATACCCGCGTCAATACCCAACAGCAAACACAACAGGCCCCAACAGTAGCCTAATGCAGACCAAATGGAAATATAGGCCAGTCTGTTCCAAAATATGTTGAGTCATTTTTGAAATCTAGATCATCAAAGGCTATTTGAATTCATGGACGAATTCTGAAACACCGATCATTAAACACAAGCGAAAGACAATATGGACTTAAGGAGAAGACGATCTGCTTTTCATTTCTACTGTGTAATTTGTTGCGTAAGTTTTACCAGACTTGCCTCTGTGTTTGGTTTATTAACTCAAAGTCACACTCAGGGAAAGAAGAAAACCCCTTTTCAGTCCTCGGGCACTGTATCATCATTGCCACTCGGATTTAGATAACCACGACATGCCTCTTTTTCCCCCCTCGCTCCTCGAGCATCACTGTTGTCCCGGCTTCTACGGATTCTGCTAATGTTGCTGCTCTCTTCACCAACAAGTTTGCACCTCACATTGTCTCTGATTGTGGCTTTAAAGTCTGCTGAGCTGGGGTGCTTCAGACGGAATGTATCGGACATCCCAGATTGATGATATATAACGGTGTAAGAGTGTAAGGGTGGACCTGCACCCAAGCAGAGAGCATACAGTGAGATGAGGTTAGTCAGCTCAGATTTAAAGTACTCCTATATCTCTGATTTGTTCATCTACCCAATTTCCCCTCGGGGATCAATAAAGTATTTCTGGTTCTGGTTCTGATAATGGCCTAAATTTAACCCATGATTCATGTAGGTCATTGATTTGGTCATTCATTCTTCCATTCACAGTCAAAACCCACACAGTGAATGGATTAGGCAATTAGTCTTACAGCCAATCAGCGGATGATGGGATGAATGAAGGACTCGATTCTTTCGTTCAGAAGTTATTTTATTGCTCATACAGCATTGTTGGCTTTTGGCTAATGACCACTGAACGGACTCTTAAAGGTATCAAGGATAAAACATATGTTCATATCGGCAAGGTTCATATAGAGGAAATAAGGGCAAAAACAAAATGCTCTTATCAATCTGGTTCTTAGAGGACTGAAGAAAAGAGAGGGAAGAGCGGGAAAAAAGAGCAAAGGAATGAGGTCTTATTCATGGTGCGCTTTGATTGATGGTATGGAGTAGAGCTGCCAGCACCCCCTAAGAATCTGACATCATGTTTGGAAATCCTCTTCTCAGGCCAATAGGTGGCAGAAGTTGCCAATGAGATCCAATGAGACATGACTGACATTCCACCCAATTTCCAGGCAAAGATGAGAGAAACTTCCCAGGCAATCTCTCAAGTGCCACTTTGTCTGATAGCTTTCCGCTCCAATGAGAGGTGTGAGGAGAGAGAGTGGGGGAGGAAGGAAGGATGGAGGAAGGAAGGGAG
>OMOV01099587.1:0-19625 GCA_900312565.1 Beryx splendens | reverse complement strand
CTTTTGTGTTCCAATCGTGTGGTCTTCTCTTAAAAAGACAAGAAGGGGGGCACCCGGGTGGTGTAGTGGTCTATTCCCTCACCTCCAACACGGGGGTTCGCAGGTTCGCGCCCCGTGTTACCGCCGGCTTGGTTTGGAGGGGGGGGCGTTCCTACAGACACAACTGGCCGTGTCTGCGGGTGGGAAGCCGGATAGGGGTTTATGTCCTGGTCGCTGCACTAGCGCCTCCTCTGGTCGGTCGGGGCACCTGTTCGGCGGGGAGGGGAACTGGGGGGAATAACGTGTTCCTCCGCACGCGCTACGTCCTCCCGGTGAAGCTCCTCGCTGTCGGGTGAAAAGAAGCGGCTGGCGACTCCACATGCATCGGAGGAGACATGTGCCAGTGTCGACCCTCCCTAGATCGGCAGAGGGGGCGGAGCAACGACCGGGACCGCTTAGGCAGGGGAACAATTGGATAGTCGAATTAGGTGAAAAAGGGGAAAAAATTTGAAAATAAATAACAAATACAAATTAAAAAAAGACAAGGCGGCTAAGAAAACATGTGATTGGCTGGCTGATCTTGAGTTTGAGATGGGCTGTGTGCTGAATGTAACACATTATCAATAAGATATAATAACAAATAAAATGGGGAAATTGAAAAAAGGGCGTTCCCTCTTTAGACCTGAAACGTTACATTTTGCAGGTAAGTGGTTTTAGTTTGACAGTAATGTCTGCTCCCCCTTGTGTGTCTCCAGGAAGAAGAGTTTTAAGCTGAAGCGTTCGCAGTCGATGTCGTTGCAGATACCTGTGAGCGCCGACTGGGCCTTTTCTATGGTTTCCCCCCTGCTCTCCCCGGCCACACCCGAACCTTGTTTCTCTGAGAGCTTTCCAGAGTTTCAGAGGGTCACCATCAGCGGAGATTACTGTGCAGGGGTGAGTGGCATGAAAACTCCTGCATGTCTGTGTGAAACTAACTACACATCCACTGGAGGGCCACTGGAGAGTTGGCTGTGTGCAAATAACAGCTAAATATGTAACATCCGGACGAGACAAAGAGATATAACTGAAAGAGATTGTTATGCTGTGGTAGACTCATTCACTAACGTTATAGTGAAAGAGAAATCTGATGAGGTCGATTTGCTTCCAGATTGATTATTCTGACCCTGGAAGCCGTCTCGTCTTTAGCCCTCGTCTCTGTTCACTGTGAGCTGTAGCTTGGGAAGAGTTTGCTCTGTTAATCTAAACAAACAGAATTTGAACTGATAGAATTCACATCTACTGTCTCGGTCATTTGGCTGATACCTTTACAGTGGCTGCCGTAGAACATTTTATAATGTTGCACCTTGCCATGGATGTGAGTGTTGACTTACAGTGACAGTGGTGATGAATACTCTCTGAGTGTCTACACATGAAACAATGTTTGTTTACATGATGACAATATCACAGTTCTCTGGAAGCCATGTTAGGTGTACCTAAGGAAATGATAAATGTCCTTTCTATCCATTCACCTTCTGTGGTTAGCTAGCTAACCAGCCAACAGGCCAATTTAGCAAAACAACCAATAACATCATAGCCACTAGTAGCTTCTACTATTTGCTATTTTTGATGTGTTTCAACAAGACAGTGATGGTCAGCTGACCGGATACTGTAAGTAGCAGGCTAACAAGCTGACATTAAAAATGATCAGTGGCGAAACGATCAGCTCCCAGTCAAAAAAAGCACAGAAATGAACCCCATCTATTCAGTTCTGTTGAGGCAAAGCTGTACGTTTAGAAATGCAACCAGCTGTTCACAGCCACCGAGGAGAGAGAGCTAAGGACCTCCAATATGGCCGCCAGATGATGCATTTTGTCACCCCTTTCGTCACCGCCCGTTTTGCTTAGCATAAGGAACGCTTTTGTCCAAAATACTAAAGTGATAAAGGGCTTTATAAATAAACAGACAAAACTAGACTATTAAAGAGGCATTTTACATTTTGAATTTGACTTATGTCTCCATCAGACACCATCAGACACTTGTTGCGTTGAGGAAAAAAAAGTTTGTCATTTGTCGTCGTGTGCCATGGTTTCAATGAAGAACGCTAGCCTAACCATTCTAGTGAGGGCAAATATAAAGTTTTTCCTCCCGATGAAACATGTAGGCTATCTGCTAAAGGCAAAAATCCAACTAAAATGACGATACCTTTAAATATTTGAGTTCACTTTGAGGAACAGCCTTTTAAAGGGTTCTAACATTCACATTTCCAGATCACAGTTGAGGATTATGAGCAGGCAGCCCAGAGTCTCCTGAAAGCGCTGTTCATCAGAGAGAAATACTCCAGGCTGGCCTACCACCGCTTCCCCCGGACCACCGCCCGCTTCCTCCGCAGCGCCAGCAACGAGCGGTGGAGGGAGGAGCAGGAGATCTTGCCAGGTAGGGCAGTGGGGCATTATGTCATACCTTGCACCAAAAACTAAACTATAGGAATTTGTCATCAGGAGAAAATACTGGTTAAAAGTCAAAAATCAAACTGCAAGTCCGTCCTCTTCATCTACACTTATAATCTGTGACATCACAGCACACACACACACACACGCTTCAGGATGGCGCCACCCAGGACCTTCTTGCTGTGATTATTATTATTATTAGTTAAATGATTACTATTCTTAATTTGCACTTATTTGTTTATCTGCTGCCATCATCTGTAGACATCTGGCCGTGCCCTCGTGAAGGCGAGGATCCGTACTCCATGGAGGGCATTCCAGAGGACCTGAACTACGAGCTGAAGATGAAGGACGGCATCGTGTACGTCTACGACGACGCCGAGGCCCTGAAACAGCAGCGTCCCCGCACACTCCCCTACCCCGACCTGGAGACCTTCGCCATCGACCTGAGCCATGTCCTCGCCATGATAGCCGACGGCCCAACGTGAGAACACAAATGTTACTGTATACGCTTAAAGACACCATGGCATCTTCACTTCCTTGATTTGATGCATTTTCTGTTGAAACAGTATGTTGGGGGCGGGACTTAACGCAGGGAGGGATCATTCAAAAGTCTAAACCAATGGCACGTCAGTCCTTGGATAAAAAGGCAGCGGTTTTATTGGTTGGAATTTGTATTTATCATTAATGATACACTGTTTTCCAGGAAGTAAAAGTAATGGGAGTTCATTTCATGGGGACGTTAACCTCATAAGCTTAAATGTACTATCTGCACAACTTTAACAAACCTTCAAGATTTTTATATTATTTTTGGTAAAACTGATTCTTAATTGAGAAGGAAGATTCAGATCTGCGCTTCCTGACATCTGGGTGGGGATAGCCGTTTCCTTTCCTGCCCTGCCCTCTATGACTCAACATGAATCCATTAATCCTGCTCCTCGGATGTTATACTGGTTATACTGGGCAGCTCCCAGGTGTGTGAATGTCTGTAACTGTATGAAAGTGAAGCAGAGTGATGCTGAAAAAGAGCATGCACGCTCAACAAAACCCTCCCGTGCTCAAACAAAAAAAATGATGAACTCTTGTTGTGTCGCCTCACAGGAAAACCTACTGTCACAGACGGCTGAACTTCTTGGCCTCTAAATTCTACCTTCATGAGATGTTGAATGAAATGGCAGAGCTGAAAGAGCTGAAAAGCGTTCCACACAGAGACTTCTACAACGTCAGGAAGGTCGGTTGGTATTATGTCCTCAAGTGCAGATACACCACATCAAGGAAAACTAACAACTTGGTATTCAACGGCAGTGAGACTCTTGAGTGTGTAAAGTGGTCGGACCACATTTCCATAAAAGAGCCGTTTACTCCGTATTTCATTCCTTTTGGATCATTCTCACTAAGTGTACACAATATTAGGAACAGCTGCTTTTCCTGTGAAATAGACTAGTTCAATTTCTTATCACAAGCATGTCTCAAAGGACTTTACAGAAAATGAGCTTAAATAGATCAACAATCAACCATATAACAGAATGATAGGACAAACATCTGTAAGAGCAAGAAACACAAAAACAGATTTTAGCAATACATAACAGCCATAACATGATTCTACATAGCCTGATCTACCCGGCAACACCAGCCTCAGACCTCAATACATACGAGGGAAAACTAACCAGGTGAATCCAGGCGAAAGTTAGAATCTCTTATGGATTTTATTTATTCCAAATAAACAGAAAGGACACTTTCTGATGTATCCCGCAGAGGAGTAAGCCATGTGCACGTTGACTTTGTGCCTGTTTCCTATCACACCCAGGTGGACACACACATCCACGCCGCCGCCTGCATGAACCAGAAGCATCTGCTGAAGTTCATCCAGACCACGTACAAGACGGAGGCGGACCGCGTGGTGCTGGAGAAGGACGGACAGAAGATCACCCTGAAGCAAGTGTTCGACAACCTCACCATGGACCCCTACGACCTCACCGTGGACTCGCTGGACGTGCACGCTGTAAGAACAAAACCTCCGCCTTCAGAGTCCCCCCACCCCACGCTCCTAAAACACCCAACACCATTCCAATAATGCCTCTGACATATTGATATGATCTGGCTTGCATAATGTTTCTAGAAATACAATGTTGTTGAAGAGCTGCCCCTATATTGAATATTCATTTGAATGTTAATAATTGCATAATGACTGTATATGCGTGCCAAGAATGAATTTGTAGTCCGCACAAGCCTTAAGCACATGTTTCGCCAACCTGCATTTGTTGACACGAGGATGCAATTATGGGTGTTCATGTGCTTCATGTGCTTCATGTGGTGTTATGCAATTATTTCTGGAGCCGCATGCGAAGTCCTCTGCATGTGTAATCTGAATATAATCAATACAATCACTTTGCTGGACTGGAAAATGCGATTGCCAATAGATGAGATTCACCCTCTCTCACGAAATATTCTCCCAGGGAAGACAAACGTTTCATCGGTTTGACAAGTTCAACTCCAAATACAACCCAGTGGGAGCCAGCGAACTCCGGGAGATCTACTTGAAAACAGATAACGACATCAAAGGAGAATACTTTGCACGCCTCGTCAAGGTAAACATATATACTGTATACGTCGTTTATAGGAACTAAAAGCACCGTATCAAACGTTTGGCCTTTCTATTTGAAGCAGAATATTTCTCTACCACACACACACTACCAGTCAAAAGTTTGGACACAGCACATTTTCTTTATTTTTGCTATTTTCCACATTTTAGAATAAGAGTAAAGACGTCAAAACTTGAAATAACACGAATGGAATCACGCAGCGACCAAAAAAAGTGTTAAACAAATCAAAACGATCTTATATTTCAGATTCTTTAACGCAGCCGCCCTTTGCCTTGATGGGAAGGCGAAGGCTTTGTAGAGAAATTCATACACAGGCATCAACTTCACTCTTTATATTTGTCTATAAGAAACACATTTCAAGCATTTAAGCAGAAGCCTTTAGATCAAAATGGCTTTAAGGGAATGAAACCATGTTGTGAAGAGAGGGTCGCACTCAGGAATATACTGTAACGTTCACTTGATTTAATTGTTCATCTGCAACATCTGTTCATCTTTGTGGCAGATGAACAATTAAATCAAGTGAACGATATAAATTCCTGAGTGCGACCCTCTCTTCACAAAATGGTTATATGCATCTGGGATAACGCACCAGGTGGTCAGAGCGCGGTGGCATCCCTGCAAACAGAATTAGTAGTAGTACATTCAGGTCAGGTGTGTTCAAACTCTTGACTGGTGTGTACGGTGTATATAATGTCTTTGGATTGGATCATCATGACATGATTAATAACACAGGAAACTAGTTAGAGCAAGCAGAATTTCTTTCATATCTGTAATGCTCCTTTTGAGCAACAAGTACATGGGAGCTCATTGCTATGAATAAATATTAAAGATGTGTAAGAAATGGAGCAGATCTGAAGCCTTTCGGTATGCAGCTGAGGACGTTCATTATTACTGAATGCTTACTAACGTTCACTCTTGTGTGTTCGCTTTATCACGGAAAACATCACCAACATCCTGTGGTTTGGTGTCTGCGGCAGGAAGTGGCTCATGAGCTGGAGGAGAGTAAGTACCAGCACGCCGAGCCGCGGCTGTCCATCTACGGGCGCTCTGCAGACGAGTGGGAGAACCTGTCGACCTGGTTCATCCAGCACAAAGTCCACTCCCCCAACATGCGCTGGATGATCCAAATTCCCAGGATCTAGTAAGTGCTGAGAGGAGGTAGAGGCTTTCCTATGAGAAAGCAAGACACTTTCCTAATCCTGAACTAGTGTTTTCATATACTGTAGCGTCTCAGGGAGGGACTAAATACAGTGAATGTAATCTCAATATTTGACCCAAACTCATTAGAATATGTTAGGACTCTTGTCTGGGCAGCCATTTTTTTTAAAACTGACACCTAAAGAAATGAAAGTACCGCACATTTTGGATTGCTAATAAAGCCATGAGTCGTCTGAACACCTTTGCTTACAAAATATATATTTTTATATATATATATAATTTTATTTTATATTTTAATTTTTTTTTTGTTGGAGGGATAAATTTCAGGAAGCAAACTTTTTCCAAAATATATTTATAGCATTTTGGAATGAAATCCATCATATCTGCAACCTGTTTTTGGTCCGAATAGTTTAAGAAATCCTGAATAATCCTGTAATAAATACTCAATGATGCCAAAACTCTCAGCTCTTCTTTGCTCATACCAAAAGTGTTTGTTCATAAAACACAAAAGCTGGGCAGGAGCGGAGACTACGCTGCCAGCGATAAGGGTATAGTTCAAGTACTTGCAAACATTACTCAACAGGCTGTTTTGAATAAGGAAAGATATGCGTGTTTTCTGTCTGGGAAGACGAGCTGACAGCTGATTTGTCTTGCAGTGATATTTTCAGGTCGAGGAAGATCGTGCCGAACTTTGCCAAGATGCTGGAGAACATTTTCCTCCCTCTGTTCGAGGCCACAGTCAACCCGCAGAAGAACAAAGCCATTCATGTATTCTTAAAATATGTAAGTACTTTTTTAAGGTGGAATGAGTAAGAAAAGGAAATTCTTTGAAATCTGTATGAAGTAGCAACTTGATCTTTAGTTTTCCCGGGAATATTCACTGATGTCCTCTCAAGTGTTGTCATCATTTCCGGGCTTTTGGATTCTATACGGATCCAAGTGTTTTTTGGGGGGATGGGATTCTTGTATCCTGTTTGCCAGTCTTTCTGTTCTTAAAATGGGTGAAATAATGTACGTTGAAATGACGTGCGACAAAGTTATTACATGTTTTAACACGTTCCTGAATTAACAGTCATAATGCTAAGCTAAGTGCGGCTAGCAACTGCAGCTTCAAAACAGAACAAATCAGAATCCACCTGAACAAGTAAAGGCACCCATGATAGAGGCACCCCGAAAGCCAAAACAGTTAATATACAGCTCCTCTAAGAAAATGCAGTCAAGCAAAGCGCCCTTCCTGTTGTTTCATCATCAGTTAGTTAATATTAGCGTTAGACGTAGTTAAAGACAATCTATTCATTTTCACCTTAGACTGAAACAGGGCAGGATCCAGAATCCCTAATTTGGGCTGAAAAATGATGTCACACTTGAGGACAATTTTGTGTTTCTGTACTGCTGATCGGGCCTTTTGAAGCCAGCGGGGTCAGACATCCGTCTAGCCTGTGACCGGCGGTATAATTTGGTTTCAGGACTGTTGAGCAGGATGTTTCAAGCCAGGAGGTCAGCTGACCAATGAAATTAACATCTGTGATGGAAGTTGCTGTCTTGTTAACCCTAACGACTTACCCTCTACCATCCAGCTTTCGACATAGGCTCACACTAAATCTTGTTGTGTTGATGATCGTTCACGGATGTGTGTGATGTTTGCAGCACGATCCGGTTTTTAAGATCTTGTTTTCTCTCTCTGTCGTCTTGTCGTGCAGGTGACGGGTTTCGACAGCGTGGACGATGAGTCCAAACACAGCGACCACATGTTCTCCTACAAAAGCCCCAAGCCTGAGGACTGGACCACCGACGACAACCCTCCCTACAGCTACTACCTGTTCCACATGTACGCCAACATCATGGTGCTCAACAACCTGCGCAAGTAAGTCCCGCATGCTTTCTGTGCACGCAGCAAAACTGTCCTTGTAACATCCAACACTGATCTGATGACGCGTCGGAATCAGAATCAGGATTGTGTTCATCTTAAGCCTTAAATTCAGTCTTTAAGGTCTTAAAAATGTTGCAGTTTATTAGCAGGCTGTTTTTCTGGAGAGAATCCAGACCTATACTCTGATAAGTCTGTATTTGTTTAAATTTTCAGACTTTTTTTTTTGTTTTTGTCATATTTAATTCTAACTGGCATTAAAAAACTATTTAAAAAGTCTTACATTTAACTGAAATTCTGAATTTTGAATAGGGTTAGCCTTAACTTTAATGAATATTCATTAGTGTACATACTGTACATGCACGATGATTCTACTGCATGTCCCAACCAACAATACATTTGTTGGTAAACTGCGGTGTATGGGTGCGAAACACTGAACAGGGTGTTGCTCAAAAACAGCATGTGTGCTCGGCAAATCTTCCCTGAATAAATTACGAGTTTTGTTTAACCGCACTAGTGTTTCTCCTCTCTGTGAATGTTTTGCTCATAAACTTGACTCCCGCTGTTTTAGAATGAAAGAGGCATGCGAGTGCTTACACTGAAGACGCTGACGCTTTCATCATCGTAATGAAACTGGATTAGAGTGGCTTTGCAACATTACACCAGACAGATTTTAATTGACAGTGTAAATTGATTCTAAGCCGTTTAAAGCCCTTAATCTCTCCTTTGCGTCTGGGAAACGCCACAGATTTGACTGTATTACAATGCATCGTTCTTTGTCCCTCACCAGGGAGCGCGGACTGAACACTTTCCAGTTTCGTCCGCACTGCGGCGAGGCCGGATCCATCACCCATCTGGTCTCCGCCTTCCTCACAGCAGACAACATTTCCCACGGCCTCAACCTCAAGAAGGTGGGGTCCCGAGCTCCGATAACTAGGGTTCCACAAATAGGGGGTTTGAATGTTGATACCAGTAATGATATTTTTGGATTGAAGCTGCTGATACCTGATATGTTGTGCCAATATCATTAGATTTTACCATTTTTTCATGGCCAAATAGTTACAAAATTCAGTGTTAAACGTGAAATGATGTTTTGAGAGCATGTAAGTGGTAAGAAAGTGATTTTATTCTTCAAAGTAAGCTAAATCCTTCTTTACTGCATATAAAGATTATTTCCCAAATGAAATACAGAGCATGTGAAAAAAGTGAGACATACTCTTACAAAAAAAACAAAATTAAAACAATGGTACTTTTTAAAGGATCGTAGGTAATTTAAAGTGCTAATCTGCGAGAATAGCACTTTGGCACTAAGCGCTCATTGCTGTGGTGTTTCTGCACTGCACTTCCCACAGAGCACCTGTCAATCAAACGGTGTGGGCGGGACTGTGATGTCTTTTTCCTTAGACTTTCTGTTGATGGTTTGAGTTTCTGTAGGTGGCGCTCTTCTTTTTTCTGTTCAGCCATGGTGGCTGTCGCTGCTCATGCTAACTACGCAGTTGTTCTTCTGTTTGTTCCAAACAAACCAGAAACATAAAATGCATCACTTCCTGTGCACCAGAGGGTTTTCCCCAGGAAAGATATAGCATTTTGTAGATGAACTCTATATGCTCACATTACTGTGGTTTCTGCACCTCTTCCTCCGCAGAGTCCGGTGTTGCAGTACTTGTACTACCTGGCCCAGATTCCCATTGCCATGTCGCCACTGAGCAACAACAGCCTGTTCCTGGAGTACTCCAAGAACCCGCTGAGAGAGTTCCTCCACAAAGGCCTGTGTGTGTCGCTGTCCACCGACGACCCCATGCAGTTCCACTACACCAAGGTCAGAGCCACAGGAGCGAGGACGGGACATATTAAAAACTAATAGAGAAACATAAGTACACACTGATGTATGTGGTGCAGAAAAAACAGGACCTCACATACAGCGCAAGAGAAGACAGACCAGGGTTTACTTTCATTTAGCTGCAGTAAACACTCACAATCCACGTAACAAAAGCAAAGTTCTGAATTACAACGAAACGAAACAAAACAATCATGCATTGCATTGCAACAGGAATCGCTCAATATTTTAGACAAATTTTCCCAATGTAGGGGAGGTTTTGCATGTTATTAGTTGTTTTATATTATTAGATTGTTTTTTGGCTGGAACCAACAGCGGGGCCAGCCCGACAAACGCGAACGTCACTGAGTGAGTGATGAAGTTACACCATTGGTCGGCCGTGGCACGTGGCACAGCGAAAGCGACATTTGGCGCATGTGCGGGCGGCACTGTAAGCGCTGCTAGCTACAGATCGCTAGCTGCTAACTGTTAGCTACAGAACCCGATCCTGCCGAGCAAACGCCACATTATGTAAAGAGGGGGGAAGGGGTTAAAGCGGATAAAGCCAGTGTCACCACTACGGCCTACTTAACGACCCCTCTGGTAGTTTCAAGGATGTGAAAAGACTCTCCTCCTCTTCCGAAACGAGGAAAGACGTTTACGCTGTTTAAGGGACACTATAGCTTCTTAATCTTTGATGGTTTTGGTATTGTATTTTTCTTTTTTTAACAGACTGTATTTATTACTTTTTGGTGATAAACTCTTGTTGATCCATCTTATGGTTTCGGCTCCCTTGTTGCCTCAGCGTCGCTCCCTACCCGATCAAATGAACAAAGAACCCTTTAAGTCGACGGACTTACTGTTAGTATAAACACATCACACACGGTCCAGCCATATGCTAGGTGTAGCCCACCCACTCCATTCTAATTTTGATACAAAATTGTCATGACACCCACCTTTGACTCTGATAACACTTTTTGCATGGGAGGGGAATTGAGGAAGGCTACAAAAAAAGTAAAATTAAAATGTGTGTGTACTAATAAAACTGAGGCATATGACTCTGACTTGGGTGCAGAGAGGCCTGCTTAGCTTATTATATGCTATATTGTTATTGTGAGCCCAAAACTCCCATGCACCAACTTAACCAACTAGCCCTTTAATTACCAACATGAAATCATATTACGATCAGACATGAAAAGCATATGAAACCGCAATACTATATAGTATAACACCAGGAAAAAAAATATTTATTGCCGAATACCTCTAAATTCTCTTGGTGACTCAAAAGAAAAGCAAAACAAAATGTTTTGGTTTTTTATAGTTCAGTTTATGGTACCACGTTCGCAGCTCATTTGAAATCCTCAAGGAAAATATTGTCTGTACTCACTGTTCCTCGGACACTCAGAAAGCTGTCAGCCACAGTCTGTTCAGACCCTCTGTGCAGCTCAGACCCTCCGTCCAGCTCAGACCCTCCGTCCAGCTCAGACCCTCTGTCCAGACTGCGCTGCAGAAACTCCGTCCTGTCGGCACTGCCCGTGTCCTGCAGCAGCAGCTAGTCCCCAGCACCCCTCACTGCGGCAGCCTCCGAAGCACACTACCCAGAGATTCACACACACTAATTAACTTTTTATCTTTGATCTATAGTTGTCCATATCATCACAATTGGTCGTGTCCATACTCACTCAGAAAAACGGTGCAAAAATGGGTTTTCCTCGCACACGCGGTCCCTTCCCTCCCAGGGGGCGATGACGCTAGCTGGCTAAGCCCACAGGAGATAACGTTAACGCGTTTAGACCAGTTTCTGTCGGAAACCAGCTCCCACACACCGCTCACTCTCACGTTATAACATGGTGCACATTCATATAAAACTCCCGGCTCGTAACTTTTGAGTGGAATACAGTATTTTAACACACTTAATGAATTTACAACCAATGTTTATCGTCTCTCTACCTGCACACGTCACTTCAATCTCCGTCTGTTTCCGCTCGTGTTGTAGCCCCGCCCCTCTAACCACCTGGTAGGTTACAATAGTCACCTCTGTCCTGCTCTGATTGGCTAATAACAAATTGACACCTGGCTACCCAATACGCAACAAATAGAAAGACCTGAGAGATTCAAGGATTACTCACGTAGGACAACTTTCAAACTTACCAAATTATAAACTTCTACATATTAATATACAAAACAGCGATAATTTAGCCAGCTCAAAATATACAATTAAGTAAAAGAAAATATACTGTGTATCAAAGAAACAATATGTAAACAAATAAAGTTAGCAACATAGGTTTTGACCTAGTCTTGTTACTCTACATTAGTTAACGGCTTTGTTCAATAGTCGATTCTGATTGGCCACTGAAGACATGAGGTTTGTTATTTCTGAATAACAACTAATCATATCACTCTGCAGTCAACAAGTCTGTTCGATATTGTGGAATTCCAATCAAATTAACTAACGACACTTCATGGCAAAAAGACTTTACTCCTTGGTTGCTGCAGACAGTCCTGCTGGACTGTTTAGTTGTTGTTGTTTTTTTTGCAAACGCTTGTAAATTAATCAATACGTGTCAAATGATGAATGTCTTTGGTAAGTGTAATAAGCAGCATAACGTACAGCGAGCCGGTCATTATTTCACTTTGCGTTGGGGTCATGACTTACATTTTCGGGAATTATTTTGCCATAATGACCGGATGGCTGTACATTTTTTACTTCAATTAATTAATTAACTGATTTTAATGTAATAACAATTCATTACTGATGTTCTTTTCAACCCGCCTAGGAGGCCTTGATGGAGGAGTATGCCATCGCAGCCCAGCTGTGGAAGCTGAGCACCTGTGATGTGTGTGAGATCGCCAGGAACAGCGTGCTGCAGAGCGGCCTCTCTCACCAGGTACGCTGCAACCAACTTTGCTTCAGCAGACTCTAAAACATAGATAAGGTTCGGTTTTGGGATGGGACGTTTGGCAGTTTGACTCCCCAGACCAGCTGAGACCTGGGTGAGGAAAGTGAGCGAGTGACGATCTCTGATCACTCAATGACAGCTGTGAAAGTGCCTCTGAGCAGGGCATGTAAGGTTGATCTCAGACGCCTATAACAAAAAGTGGATAGAGAAGAGTGTCTCCTCCCCCCCCTAACTGAGATTAAAGCACAGACCGGTCAGGCTGGTAAACATGTGCGTGTGCTGTGTGCAGTTTACTGATGTCAAGTTACGTTCATTTCTGGGTATTAAAGTTGCTTAGCGCAGCTTTAACTCCCAGTTGCTCCCATGGTGCTTCTCCGTGGCCAACAGTAGAAGACTGTGTTTGTGTTGGGCAGCTTCCAGGTGTGAATGTGTGGGACGGTATGAATGTGAAGCAGGGTGTTGCTGAAAAAGCTTACAGGCTCAGCTAAGCCCTGGATAAACAAAGATGAAACTGGTCAAACTCCCCACCTTCCTAATATTGAATTGCACTCCTCCTGCTGCATAATCCCTGCCTCTGTTACTTCAAAATCCTCCAGTCTCCTTCCCTTCAATGACATCTCCCCTTTCTGACTAAAATAAATTTAGTTGGCGAAATCAATAAGGAATTCATAGCTTTCTCCTGGACAGTCTGTTTGGTGAAAAGAGCTGGCGTTCCTGATATGTCGCACAACTTGTAAGCTCATAAATGACCAAACTATCGCCAGCTTAGATAGTGCGCACGATCCAGGACAGTGAAGTACAGTATCAAATACTCGTTGAGATGTCTGCAACACCCGCCTGCCCACTTAGTAACACCCTTCTTAAAATACGCCCATGCTGACAGTTGGTAGAACCGTCCAAAACTAAACTTCGCCCCTTGAGCTCATATTCCTTCTGCCAACATCTTATGCTGTGAAAGTAGGCCAAGTACATTAGAGAGCGTGTCCCATAACTTACAGGTCAAAGGTTCAATCCCTGCAGCAGTCAATGGGTTCATCTACAGCTGTGTGTCCTCTAGAAGTGACTGAACCCCTGGATGAGCGCGTCAGCTAAATCTCCAAAAATAAACACGGTGCAACATCTAGTGTATATCTGTTTCCTCTCCTCTGCACAGGAAAAGAAGCACTTCATTGGCTCCAACTACCTGCAGGACGGACCGGAGGGCAACGATATTCGGCGGACCAACGTAGCGCAGATCCGCATGGCCTACCGCCACGAGACGCTGTGCAACGAGCTCAGCTTTCTGGTGGACGCGGTGAAGACGGAGGCTGGCACGTCGCCCGCCGAGTGATTCACTGCGCGGGCAGGAACCGTGTCCGAATGCGTCCTGAGGGATACAGGGGGACATAGGGTTAGGCAGCAGCTAGAGTTCTCACACCTTCTTGTAAGTCCTCCTGACCCAGATCTAAAAAGAGGCTTTGCATTTGTATTCTATGTTGACCTCGAAGTGGGAAATTTTGGCTTGGCCTACTTGATATTTTAAAAACTTGACCTTTGGACCTTGTTTTATACGGCGTGGAGGAACATTTCCGATCATCTGAGACATTGTGTGCCTCACTTAAATGGGATTGGGGCTCATTTTCTTGGAAGTTTATTATCTAGGGGTTGATTTGGGTGTGGACATCTGCGACAGCGCTGGACTTGTTTTAGACGAGACACTGAATGAACAGAATAAATAGAGCCAACGGCAACACAACATGCAAATAATCTAACGCCATTGAACCGCAGCTTATACCACACATTCAAAGCTGACTATAACTGCTCCAGCAGGTGGATGGCTCTTATCAAACAAAGTTAACAGACTCATGGTGGATTTTTTTTTCTTGTGTCGCCGGCATGTTTGCATGTTCCAAAGACTAATTTGACCGAGGCTCGTTTTGTGAAGGCGTTTATGAAATGTGTATCCATCGCAAACCCCTTGTTAGTTCGCACATGTAAAAGAAAACTAATCCACCAGTACGATTGTATTCTTTTTATCTTCTTTACTTTTTATAAGGTTTTCATACACAGTAGAGTGCAGAACAGCACAGCATGACATTTGCATCGCATTGAACTTTTTAACCTTGCCAAAGAGGTGACGTCTTTGCCCCTGTTGAGTTGTTTGTCTGTCTGTCAGCAGGATATAGCAGAAACTTATGAATGGATTTCCATGAAATTTGGTGGACAGATTGATTTGATTTCGGTTGGGATCCGGATAGGGGATTTCCGCCACTAGACGATTATCGTTTTTTAGTCATAACTATGAAACTAACAGAGATGGGAGTCTTGATTCCAAATCCTAAGGGGATTTTTTCCAGGGTCAAGAAATCAATTTATCTTCAAATTCAAGTCATAGCAAGTTGGAAAATTGTTCAGCATTGGCGGAGGGTTGTACTCTCAGCGTGCCTTCTAGCTTTTCTCATTTGTTTTACATATGATGATGTGATATTGCTTCAGCTTTGTTAACCCACGGTAGGTAGACTGAGCACCTGGGCTTTTATTCAGCAACCTGGGAAACTTTTTGACTCCACCCACCAAATTCCAGCCTGGTGCTTTTCATGTGAAGGATTGCTCTGTTTTCACTTTTTAATTGTAACAGATTTTTGTGGAAACGAACACAACCTGACATCCTGATCAAAGGGCAATTTCAGTGCAAC
The DNA here is from genome assembly GCA_900312565.1 of Beryx splendens. Taxonomy (NCBI): domain Eukaryota; kingdom Metazoa; phylum Chordata; class Actinopteri; order Beryciformes; family Berycidae; genus Beryx; species Beryx splendens. The sequence continues at coordinate 4,204 of OMOV01099587.1, read as the reverse complement.
ACATTTTTCTAATATCCAACCCTGATTCAGTCAGTTGCACAGCAGCTTCATTGCGATGGTGAACACTGGCTCCACAGAGTGAACAGCAGTACATGCGCTGGACAAGCTGCAGGCCCCCTAGTGGTGTAACACTGTAATTACACAGTACAGGCTTGAAAACGATGTTCTGGTATTAGTTTAGATGTTTCCTCATTGTTGCATGACAGCATTTCAGTTCCTGTCACCTGCGCTTTACTTTGCAGTGTTCACATGATGAGATGGATCAATGTCTTTTTTTGTTTTTTAATATCACTTGAATTATACTTGTGCGACTTATCTTTTATTAAATCCAAGCGATATGATATCGTGAAGTCATCGGTGATGTCAACTTTATTTCAATTTAACAAAACACAAAGTGGTAAAGTGCAAAAAGTGAATATCTCTTTATTAAGGATAATACAGTATGAATGGTAGGTTTCAAATCTTTTACACCCCCATGTTAGTTGTCATATTGATTCTAATTCAGGCATTCTATATTGCAAATGAAATGCCCCCCAAAAAACGCAAGCAGTCATTTCACCAGAATGATAAAGTAAGAGTAAATGTTACCGCTCTACAGCTGCAACATCACATTACACAGCAGTTATGGTTATGTGCTTCAGTTCAGGGACCTGACTTAAACAATAAGATTCTCGCACTAATTTTGTGCTTTGAATCAAAAGTTTTAAGTTTGTGTTTTAAGAAAAAAAATGACCAAATTCAACATTAGTTTTCTCAAATTTTCTGGTGATATATCAAGTTCTACAGCTAATTTCTATCAGCATGGGTGCTGCATATAATTTTCTAATCATATGTTTTTTAAAATGACCATACAGGAGAATTTGAGATGAACCCCTAGACGTGTTTGACCTGTGTCTGTCTGTGGAAAAAACTCTTGCTTAATTTAGTGCAGGACGTCCCTTCTACTGCTGTACGTCTTCTGGTGTGCTTGGTGTTACAGTGTCAGATAGTTTCCCCACAGGTCTCCGCTGCCTTTCCAAAGGTACAAACCTGTCTGCTGCTGCGCTGCACAGCTCTCACTCAGAGACCCGACAGCCCGACAAAGCTACAGTAAGGTTCCAAAGTGCCATTTGTCAACATCCACAACCAAAATGACTTATGGTAAAAATTTCATTTTCACATCTTCATGGTCTATTTACATGACGAGAAAACAAACTGTTAATTAGTAAATGGCTAATGTGTAGAATTAAAATGTTTAGATTTAGTTACTGTTGACCACAATGTAATACTTGTGTCATTATCTCATACTTGGAAAAAAATATTAAAATATCATCCAACAAATTAAGATTGATGACAAATGCCTACCATATGCAAAACCTGTTTAATTAACTGAATATCAGATAATAGAAAGGTGAGAATTAGCATTCCTTATCACCACCACCTTAAATAATGTATTAGTTTTCAATAAAATAGAAAATTGTATTATCCTGATAAAAACTAAGGTCAATACATGTTCACATTTCCTGAAATACTTAGTTAACTTAACTACTATGTGATTTAAAGTTCTACATAATGCATTTCTACATGAGCTCATTTGTAACTGAAAAGCTGCCCATTTCAAAACATCAATTATTCATATTTCAGAGTGCAATTATTAGAGATTAGATCTTATGGTTACGCATGACCAAGCAGAGCAAAGACAAGAGTGGTTGAAATATATTTGTTTGGAGAATGGAAACCACTTTTTTTTCTTTTTTTTTTACAGCAATCAGATAAAAATGATCTTAAATAAAATTATGGAAAAGTTTAAAAAAAAAATAAAGATGAGAACATAAAAAGACAAACAGTGGTTATGTCCGACAGTGAAGACGACGCCACAGAGAGAAGAACCCATAACGACCCATTCGTTGTGATAGTCACGATGTCAGCTCCTGACCTGGATCAGAACAGTGCTCACTCCTTAATAGGTGCACATAACACGGCTCGTACGGCATGTCATGTGGGATATAAACATGCAGTATTACATTACGCTGACTGACTAGATAACAGCTTTTAAGGTGGAAAATAACGATCGGCTTCGGCTTTGCGCCTCGGCCAGAAATTCTGGCAACAACGGGGCACGTTGTGTGATCCCGGATTAGCACTTCTACTCTAAGAATGTTAATACGTATCAGTCATAAATATCAAACCTCTCAGAATACGAGTGCTGACCTCGGTTCACTTCCCTTGTCTGTGCGTCGGTCTCATTCACAGCAATGTGAAAGGCAACGCTGTACTTGGATCAGGACTCCTTTTGTAAGCCCAGCTCTGGTCTACTTATCCCCATCGTTGGTTAAATGTTAAATCAACCCAAAATTAACTTCAGACTTGTACTTGTGGTTATACTGTTTGCTAAATTAGAGAATATAACTTAGAATATATTATAAATATATAATTTCCACTTAGACAAGGTATCACCACACATACAGTTCCAATAAAGCACCACAGCTGCTCTACACGGGTTGCAAGGAGAGGGTGGGCAGAGACGATCTGAAGGCTTTAAGAAGAGACAGGGTTTCATCATCCTAACACAATAACTAAGAAACCAGGCCCGTTTCTTACGCGTTGCTAGCTTTTTTTCCTCAATGGCCTTTCACGTTGAAACATCTGAAGTCTACTTAGTCGATACTGGGTTGATTTTTCCTGTCAGAGCGGCTCAGTGTGTTGGGTGTTAAGGCCTGTGTGGGTGGCCTGCCTCATCGGCCAGGTTGAGGATGTAGCCGGCGATGTCGTCCTCTGTGGGGGCGTCGGACATCACCCACGATTCATTGGCAGCGGTCACTTGCAGGCGGCATATCGGACAGTTTCGGCTCTGCCCGCTCCTACAACAACAGAAGAGATTGGCTGAAGAAAAATGTATGCAATTACCGGTCGGTGTTTATATCAAGGGAGACGAATGCTTTTCTGTGGCTGACGTTTACATGATTTACAATGCAATGCAACAGATGTTGGAACAAACTTAATAAGATTTCTCCACAGCATACAGATGTGTGTGTGTGTGTGTGTGTGTGTGTGTGTGTGTTAATCTTACCATTTGTCAATGCACTTCTGACAGAAGCTGTGTGCGCAGGGCAGAATAAGGTCAGACTTGCCGTCCATGCAGATACAACACTCCTCCTCATCAGTCAACTGCTTCACCCTGCATGGGAACAGACGGTGGAGAATACCAAGGGTTTCATTCTCCAGATAGCTTATCGCTCCGATAATAATAAACAGTGCGTTAAACCTTCACATCGATAATCATTTTGTAAGTAGGTGGCACTTTTGGAGCAAATCTCATTTTGGAATGAAGCAATTCATGTTGACGCAGCCGTGGGAGGCTCGGTGGCTCGGTGGGATAACGTAGCTAACTGCCAGTCAAGGTCAGAAATTAACGGGGGCTCAGAAAATGCCCATGAAATAAAAAATTAGGTTTAACCCTGTTCACATTTTCCCCCGTTGAACTGTCAAATGTCCACGCGTGAATGCAACTGCTGTCCCCACCAGGTGAGAAAAATTGAGCATTTTTTGATTAGAACTGAGAACGCAGCCTGAAGCAGGAGAAAATGCAAAACAACCAATATCATAAAGAACTCAACAATTTAGGGGTTAAAGATGAAGTGGTTGGGGACAGAAGAGGGGAAACATCACCATCATCTTCTGTTTCCAGCAGTGGGAAAGAAGCGTGGGGCAGCTGCTGTATTAGGATTAAAAAATAAAAAAATCATAGTGGTGCGACAGTGTTTATTTGCCAAAATAATAATTATAATGAAATAATTTGCAAACGTATTATTTCATGGCTCAACCAGGAGGCACTCAGTAGAGCGCAAACCTCCACCTAAATGGAACAACTCTCCAACTTGTAAAGCTGCAGTTTCCTGTGTGGTCATCGTTTGTCTTCCGGGTTTCAATTTACGGCAAAATAGCACGTGAACGCAACGCTGTTTAGCCAGTCCGACCTTCCCACCAGCACATGAACACAGCATGTTATGGCTAAAAATACAGACAAAAAAATAAAAAAGGGATAATCATCTTAAGGCAGAAATCGCAGATCCGGCCTGCCTGGACAATAATTCAACACGATGCTTTATCGCCTGGCTTGACTATCGAGTGCTGCAGGAGACTCGTTTATACCAACCTGCCCATCCACATGCTGGCCTGGCAGGAGTCTGTGGAGGGCAGCTGTGTTGACGGCCCCTCGGTGGCG
>OMOV01099574.1:0-10699 GCA_900312565.1 Beryx splendens | reverse complement strand
TTCCTGTGAGTCCACACACACACACACGCACACACACACACACACACACACACACACACACACACACATAAATGTTCTCTTTGAAGAAATATCACAAAGAATGTCGCTGGTTTTCTTTTAATTTGGAACATCTCATATCCACTCTATATTTACCTTCTGATTATTCCTCAGTAGGGATGCGGGATGGGGGGCGATATATCGAAATTCATTGATGATTGATTGAATTGAGTGGTGAGGTAAACATAACGTCCCATCCCTATTCCGCAGTCGTCATCTGTCCTCCTTTTCCTCTCCTCTCCCACCCTTCCCTCGCTCCAGCCTGCGTCCCGTGAGCAAGAAGAGGAAGTCGGCGGGCTGCTGGCTGCCCTGGTGGTGTGTGTTCATCGGCTGGTTCCTGCTGCTGTCCATCAGCGGAGTGTCCACTTACTTCACCCTGCTCTACGGCCTCCAGTACGGCAAGCAGAACTCCATCAAGTGGGTCATGTCTCTGGGCCTCTCCCTCTTCCAGAGCATCTTCGTACTGCAGCCGCTCAAGGTAGGTGAAGACGGGAAAACATACACTGCACAGTGTATTCATCTGAACACGTCACCTCATCTAGAATTGAGTGTTAAAATCAAGATTTGAAGTGAAACATCCGCCATTCGGGTGAGATCATTTTCCAGTGTGAATTTCATCTTCTTGAATCAAAGGTTATTTTGTTGATACTAGTGGAGTTTCTGCCTTGTTTCAAGATATTGACACTTCTCTAAAATATCACTGAAGCAGGTGAAACAAGTGGAATTATTCACCAAATCTTTCTGTTTTTAGTCCAGTTTTTAGTCCTGTTCTTACAAATTACACTCATTGGCCTTATGGGGGCGCTATAATTACAGGGAAAACACTTTTAACTCAAAGGTGAGATCTCAGACGCCCTGCATGCTGTATTCTGGCATTGTGTTCAGCCCTTAAAAAAATACAAAGATTGGCCTAATGGGGGCACTGTAGTTAAAAGTCAAAATTTCAAACTTTGAAAGGCCATAACTGCCGTACCACTGGTCCGATTTTGATGAAACTTGGAGGGAGGATGCATTCTGGTAGCAGTTCGAAGACATGCCTGCATCACTCATGGGGGCGACATGTTTACTTATTTTTCTTAGGAAACAAAGAAAAGCATCTGACTGTCTTTACCAGTCGATGAGGCGTAAATAATCCAATTTGAGATAATCTGCTTCATGTCATTTAATCCCATTTTTTACAGAAACTTTATGCATTCTTCATCATCATTCATGTATTAGTATACAATGCTTTATCAAAGAGAAAAATGGCTGGTTTTTGTCCAAAGGTGATAGGCATTGCTGTGTTTTTCGCCCTGCTGCTGAAGCCGGTGGCAGTGGAGGAGACTGAAGAAATTGAGCAAGTGCTGTCAGGTAAGACAGAAAAAACATCACACAGAATACTGACGCAGAGCGATATGCCTTTTCTATTTTCTTCTCTTTCACTTTGGTAAACTATTTTTTACTTTTAAGCACCAGTATCAGTCAACATCACGTAGTTAGATTTACTCTTTTTGGAAAAACAAGTGTTAAAGTTAAAACACATATACATGGTGAAGTAGATGGAGACACTTCCACTCTGTGTCCCCAAGTGCTGCAGGCTCCAGACGGCTCCAGAGCTCTTCTTGTACACATGCAAAAAAGTGAACATGTTTTACCAGATTGAAATATTGTTTTGACAACAATGATGTTCTGCTCTTAGTGTTCCTCCTGAGCGACCTCTCTCCGCTATCTGTTCATCCGTCCCCCCGCTGGGGAGAAGTAAAGTACCACGAGTCTCACAGCGCTGTCCTCTCCTCTCCACAGAGCAGCAAGACAAGTGTAGACAGCACGCTGGCAGGGACACGCCGTGAGGAAGCTCCATTTAGCCGCAGAAGCTGTCGGGTGAGACGGGCAGCAGCTGCAAGATCCGGTTGCCCCGGCTTCCCATACACTCTTCTGCACTTAAGATATATGGGAGATTGATTTTCTAAATATGAAATTGCGTAACACATTCAAATGTTTTGTTATGTGTATGAAATTCCCAACGCCTGACAGACGTTGCTGCACTGGTGATTCCCAGTATAGGGGTATTACAATTTAATTGACTCTGGCTCTTGCATATTGAAGGTGTTGCTCCTTGAAATCATTTATTATCCATGATGATGTAGGCCTATGTGTATATACAAGAAATGTCTTACGCTAATTTTAAACAGCTTTTGAACCTTTAAAGCTTTTTTAGCTGTCGCATACCAATCAAGAGCGGGAAAACTGTCTTCAGTCCACTGAAGTAAACATAAACACAAGCAGCAGTGGGACACTAGCACTGCTGGCCTTTTATTGATTATGATTAGATCTATATTAACATTAGATATTGGCCAGTCGCTGTCTTCCACTGCCAGTATGACAGCAGTGGGCAATCACAGCTCCAGAAAAAGTCTGTAAAAACCTGCAAGGAAATGTTATTTTCTCTGCACATTTTTATTCATTCATTTAATTTGTCAATAATATTTTCTGTAAATGGATTCATTTAATGGTAGTAATCTATCCAAGAGTTCACCATTGAGCAGGCGCAGTGAGTCTCTCTGCTTTAGAGCTGCCAACCCCAAAAGAATTTGATTCGTACCGGTTTCACTGGAAGGTCTTAGTGTCCCGTGATGGTCTACCTGCTGTTTCAGAGGCTTTTCCACCATACCAAGCATAAAATGGTCTGGGTAAACACTGAATCCTTTCTGATCCAGATTTTTTGGGCATGAAAATTGTCAAATTAAAAAGAATATCAGAAGAAAAATTGGCCATCAGCAGCTTCAATTTAAAATATTGATATCGGTATTGGCCTTTCATAAACCCGTACCAGTCGACCCTTCCTGCTGTCAGCATGACTGGCCGTCACACTGCGAGGGCCGAACATTCACTGTACACTAACATAGATATTCACTTTGGACTTCACAAGGATGGAAATATGTGGAGACAGGCGAAGCAAATTATGCAATTGCACATATGGGACCCAATTATTAATTGACCACTTTCTTCAGTTCACCTCTCTGTCACCGAGCAGCACATATGTGCATGTCATAACTCATTATCATTATGCATGTCTATTTCTATATGACTCAGCCTGTCCTGCCTTTAAATGATTTATGAGTAGACCCAACTAGATTTAGGTTCACACTCTTGGTTGTGGGATACAAGCAGTTGTGCAGACATGTTGAAGTCTTAGACCTTCTGTGACCTGTGCTTTTACTTTTATATTATTAGCACATTTAATCATGAACAGATGGATTGATTTATTTTTTCATTTATTCATATTGTATGTGTTGCATGTGTGGACTTGAATAAACTGTATGATCTATATGCTGTCTGTCTACATTGAACTACATAGAAACATTCTTCATTTATTGTAATTAATCCATTAATTTCTTTACTTTCAACTGAAAGAAGTGCAGACAGACAGAAGCTGTCAAGGTAAAGCAGTTGCAGGTGCAACTTCCACTTCCATATTTCTGTCTCATAAGAATGGCATGCCTCATTTCCTCCACAGGTGTAGTGTGAAGAATCAGGGAGCTGGTCAATGATTTTAGACCCTTACCTAATATGACTTATTGGATAACAAAAAGGACACATCGATGCCTCAGTGTCATGCTAAAATAGCGAGATGATTTCCTTCTTGTGTCACGGAAACAAGAAGGAACGAAGGAAACAAGAGCCTGTCGTCTGTTAACAGACAGCAGCATTGGACAGTGACCATCCTGTGGTAGAACCCCTTGGCATGAGGTGCAAGCCCTCCCTGTCAGATAATGCAAACAGTTTGAGTGTATTGTGTCAAACATCACATTTAAGCATTGCATTTATCGGATGAGAAGAACTGTCATTTTTCAGTGAATGTGAATGTTATCTTCACTTCCACTGTGTATTGAATCATCAGCAGTGGGCTCTCTCTCAAGGTAAACACTGAACAAGTTCCACACAGTTTTTCAACAAGTTGTCATCATTGACCTCTGACCCAGGCAGATCTCTCTCCTGTTACCGAGACAGAGGCATCCAGGCATCTCGGACTCTTGCTACGGTATTAATTGCATAACAGTGCTGCCCTCTAGTGGCTGCAGACTCCATGGGAATGCAGGGGCACAGTTTATAGTTCGGGCCAAACTAATATCATAATCTCAACTCAGATGGGTAGTAAGTTATTTTGCCACATCTATTGATGGGTGTGTGTCTCACAGACACCGTCACCTTTATCATCCCAAGAAACACAAACACAGAATATTTACAGGCACCCACCTCTGTACTGAATCACAAGATACAAAAGAATATTCAAGAAGAAAAATATAACTAAACCTACAACCCCATACCTTCCAACATCGTGCTAAAAGAACCCCAGATTTACAATTATCAGCCTGACAGTTAAAACGATGATGTGGTATAACAAAAAAAGTGAGCTTGTGATTATTTACTGTGAAAATAATAAAAAAAATATATATATATATAAAGGATTGCTGTTCAATGATTTACAGTAGTATAGACAAGGTGAAGACAAACTCCTAGCTCAGTAACAGGTGTAATCCCCTTTAAGGGTAAAGTCAGGTGAAGCCAGGGGTTCAAGCTGTATCTTAATTAAATAGAATAAAAAAAAAAATATATAGCAGAGACCATTCCAGTATTCCAATTCCAAACAGTCATTTATTAAATCATAATTTTAGTAGAGAAAAAAAATAATGAATTTCCTTTGCAATGAGAAGACACTACATCGTGTCTGTTCAAGTTTAGCATGAAAGATTCCTCCAACAGTCCAACATAGAAAAGAATAGAAACAAAACAGTGAGCAGATCACAGTTCAGTAGTGTTACTCTCTACCAGGCCTTTCCCTAAAACAGATTCTCCTTCCCGCCCTCTCTCTTACTTATTGATGTGCCGTGTCTATCGACCGGTGGGAAAGCTTTTAGATGCACCATTTGCTTTCCAGAGATTGCTGAGTCATGTCATTCATGATAAGGCCACCATCCATTTGTCATGCAAGTGGTACGGCTGGGTGGGGTGAGGGAGCAGCAATGTGTTCTCCTACATGACAACAAAATCCTTACACTCCCATTTCTCCATAGATTATCCAAACTTCCAGTCCACTCGGTGCGTTTTCCTCCAATACAGACACTTTAATTCATGAACAGGTCATTTTAAAAATTATTCGTTTTTTGGGGGAAAGCAAATGAACAAATCGAACGTACTCAAGTGAGGTTATATGCAGGTCACATGTATAATACGTGGTCCTACTGCAGATTGGCAAGGCCTCCAGGTTAGAAAGGAAAGGCGAAAGCAGTGATGCACACACTAAATAATACATGCACATGTGATCACACTAGAGCTTTAGCATTACACAGTGTATGGGTAAAATAAACTGATTACATTTGGGGGCAATATTTACATCAAATCAATCAAATTAGGTTATTGTGTGATCACCTTTAAGAGTTCCGTCTGCAGCCATGTCTTGCATTCAAATTTAATAATTTCGATCAGAAATACAGAAAGTGCAAGTATTTGGTAAAACTGACATTCAAAAGGGCACGGAAACTTTATTGGGAGATATGATGTGTATAAAACAAACTGATTATTCAATAACTGAACACCTTCCTACTACCAAAATCTTCTTTCTGTACAATTAAAACGATCATTCCTGTATATACGTCTATTATATCATTGTCTATGTATCTTAATATATTACACAGTTCCATACACCGTTTTCTCAGTTTATAATTGTGCCCCTCCACCCCTGTAACAGATGAACAGATATGTCATACAACAGGTTTGACATGCGTCACCATGAGCTTTTCCAGGAGGGCTCCATATATCTTAATTAGGCCATAAAGGAGGTGAAGATTTTACATGTGCCACTGGGGTTTGTGACAGTGCTTTACTTTCTGATGCTCCTTGGAGTTTGAGAACTTCAGTAAGGGAGTGTTTCAAAATGTCCTTTCTACAAGTTACAAAGCTGCGTGACTGTGTAAGAGACTGAATATATGACTCCTCCGCACCCAAACTATCTGGACTTCTCCAGTCTTGCTGTGGTACCGCGCGGTAGCAAACTGCGGGTATGTGAGCCTCGCCTCGCCTCGGGAACAATCTAGAGAATAAAACAGCGTGAACGCCAACTTCCCAACAAAACTGGTAGAGGCAGTCAGGCTGGTTTGACTGGTTTGGAGCACTATTCAGGGACATACCGCTAAACATCAGAGCAACACAACAGGTGCCAAAGTAGAATCACGCCATAAACAGCCTCATCTTATCCCAAACCCTGGAAAAAGTAAATAAAATCTGTTATACGTTTGGTTAGGTATAAGACCCAGACGGTATATCACACAGACAAATGGGAAAAGTTCAAAGCAGAGTGGACAAAGTCACAGAGACCTCTCTATATCTAAGTGTTTGTAGAAGGGACTCCTGATCAAACACTCGACTGTATGTATGAATATGGATGCGCAGTATAAAATGTAGTGCCCACTGGGACTTTGTCAACAGAACCGTGATTTCTACAGATTACATAGTTGAGTGAGCAGCAACCACACCCTAAGTGAGCTAGTCACATTTGTCTGAATGAGGCAAGGTTAAGTTTAGCATCTATTTAAGATTACATCACTGTGGAAGGGGGAGCGAACGATCCATATCTGATTCAGAGCCTTTAGCATTTTCCATTTCCTGGTCTGGGCAGCGGAGGTGACGACACAGGGTCCTGTCTGTGTGTGTGTGTGTGTGTGTGTGTGTGTAGACCGGGACCGTTGTGATTAGGTCTTCTTCTTCAGCTCCTCGAACCGCCGCGACAAGTCGTCGAAGTCGATGTCATCTGAGGTGGTAGTGTGCCCGCCGAAGGAGGATGTGGGGAGTGTGTCAGGAACAGAGGGGAGCTCCGGGAGAGCGTTGTTGTCGTAGAACTGGGATGGGCCAGGGCCTGGAGAGCAACACACACGACATTCAGCATGATACGCTCAACTATACATCTAACCCAAATAGCAGCTTAAAACGGTAGCAAGGGTAAAAGAGCAGTCGGCTAATTACAGGCAGGTAGGAATGTAAGGTGTGTGTGTGGTCGGACAAAACTACACCCAGCGCACAGTGTCAAATCGGGCAGCACAACCACTGAATAGACAGATAGATTAAATAACAAACACTGGACTCGTCTCAGTTTACATGGGAAACTCAAAGTATAGAAGGATTATAATATGCAACTGTTGGGCGACTGGCAGAACTCACCGACTGCCTGGGAAGGGACAGAAGGTTTGACAGAGAGGTCATCAATCTGAAAAATAGATAAAGTGTGTTTGGGGTCATCTCATCCTCACATAAATATGAAACGCTATTAAAGATATTAGTACTGAGAGAGACAGAATCATTCAGTTCGATGATGTAGCAGTAACCAGTAAGTGATTGGGGTAATGGGAAAAGCCACTGCGTTTCTGAGGAAAACCATCACCGTCAGGGTTAATTCACACCTCAAGTTTGCTTGCCACAAAAATGGATTACGCTAAACTATAAGCTCTTGCTTCTGTGGGACATAATTCCTCCTCTGGTTATATAAATGCATACACTCTGGGGTGTTCGATATAAACCCACTCTGAGCATTTGGTTAGTGGTTATTAGCAGTTCATACAAACTACGCCCATGCATTTACAGCAGAACCTAAGCACACCGACTCCCTCGCTCCATAAAACAGCGTCGAATTGCAGAGGAAAGGCGAGACTGCAAGCAAAGCTAAAATGAACTGCTCTTCCCTGAGTGGTGCCCTGCCCTGCTCTGTCCGTCTGTCCAGCTGTCTGTGGGGCAGGGACAGGTGGGGGCATGGGGTTGGAGGGTTCAGTCACTTACGGACTCATATGTCGGGGGGCAACTGGGCAGCTGAGGGGGTTGCCCTCCTCCCATGCCGGGCTGGAAGTTGTTCATGCTGTTGTAGGTCCCAACAGGGGCATTAAAGGGTTCCTGGAGAAAAAACAACGGTCAGGTACAAGTCTGAGCCAAGCAGCTGACTATTGTCTGTTTATAACTCAAGCTATCCCGAACAGGGATAAGTAGAACTGTGATTGTTTTCTGGCAATAAATCCCATCAAGATCAGAATGAGCAGCGTCTGTAAAAATGCCTTACTCCTCCTTTGGGAGGTGGATAGTTGAAGGCCGATGGCATAGGCATATGCATGGGCATGGGCATGGGCATAGGCATGGCACCCGCAGGAGCAGTGAAACCTCCTCCACCGCCGCCTCCTCCTCCACCCTTCTTATTGTCGATGTCCACATCAATCAGGTCTGCCTCCTCACCAGGACACACCTCGGGCTGTCAGGGGATGGAGGGGACAGAACAAATGCACAGTCAGTGGAGGCCCTTAGTTACGACTGCTGACATGTATGAGACGAATGGAAGGTAGGAAAGCAATGGATAATAAATATACATTATTCATGGATTCGTCCTTTTTGTCGGGCAAGAGATGTGACCCAGTGATATCTGATTCTGCGACACTCACCCGGACCATGGCGTCAGGCTCATATGGCACGTTATAGTTCTTGGCTATCTCTATCAGGTAGCGCTCCACCAAGATCTTGGGAGGGGCCTCCACGCTCAATTTGTGCATCAGCTAAACAACACAGATCAGACACGTGGTTAGGTGCAGATAGGAAGCCTCTAGACTACATATTCATACATTCGTGAACACAATCAGAGACAGGCAGTGGGGAAAAGAATGCCTACCCTGTCATTGACAGTGCCAATCTGGTTTGTCCTGCACAGCTTGCCATACTCCTTACTGTATTTTGCGCACAGCTGGTCAGACACCTGAAAGAAAAGTGAGCGGAGATGAAGTTGCCAAGTCGCTGCCGACCCCCGATGGCTTTGACATTTTAGTAAGTCAAGACAAAAGCCGGACGGGATTTGTTCAGTACTGCGTGAGAGTACTTACTATTTTGAGTTCTGACACTTCAGCCTGGAGACGAGGAGCTGCCCAGATGAGGGTGGACACTGCCTCCTGTAAGCCTGGATCCAGCTCCCTGATTGGAGACGGAGAAAGGAGTTAAGGAGGAGAAAGAGAACGGGGTTAAGGAAGAGGAGGACAGTGACAGCCAGACACAAAGTGAACGACAAAGATGAAAGGGAAAGCCAATGCGTATACCGTGTCCCTCATAGTTTTATCATACAGATGCATGCATGTGTGCTGTGCATCAGTACTTTTAATAAATTGTGATCAGTGCGTCTTGGCTGGCCAAATCACTCACTTCATAGACTGAATGAGGCCAAAGCGTGCAAGCAGTAGGTCGCAGTAAAGCTCCAGGATCTCCATGGCCTCCACCAGGTAGTCCTCTCTGATGATGTGCTCCACACGGATCCGCGCCCGCTCATCCTTCCCCGACGACAGGTAATCAGCTATCTCCTTCCTTGCTTTCTGGGCAAGCTCAGCTACGTATTAAAGTGGGGGATGGGAGTGGGAAAAGGTAAAAGGTCATTGCATGGAGGAACAGACAAAAAGGAAACCCACTGGTCTTCACACTGCAAGTAAGCGGCCAATTTGATTAGAGTGTCTAGGAATCAATCACGAGAGTACAGCAGTTTTGCCATTAGTGCATAACTCACTTTTCTTTTTCTCCATGAGTTTGAGTCGGTTGATGACCAGCCTGAGGTTGACTCTGAGCCTCTCTGCTTTGAACCCTCCTCCCAACATGACGGTCCTCTCTCTGTGGACAGGGGGAGAGCAACTCCTGCGTGAGGTGAGCACAGTCCAGAAGAAACCACACCACCGACACCCACTGCGTTGTAAAATGACCTGTATGGCTGGGCAACGTCTCCCTGTCCCACCTCTGCTCAAGTGAGTCAGTAATCATGTGAGCATGACCACACCAATCTATGCCACAGATGGCGGAGAATGACTCCGACCAAACAAACATTCACTCTCACACACACACACACACACACCATGAAGTTAGCTTGCTAACATGACTTACGGAAACGTCAACCAGCTGGTAGCCGCTGACGACGGCTAACGACGTCAACGAACCGTTCTTGAATATGAATAACGTTGCTATCCCCAAATCTATTTTTATCTCTTCAGTCTATTTACTCGATCATAGCCTTACCGATGTGCAGCGGAAAAATACAGTCTGCGGCGCTGCCCTAACTAGCTAGCCTTTGTTAGCACTCTTCTCCTGCCGCCGTTAGCTAACGTTACCTAGCTGAGGAACAGCTGAAACACAGCGAACCAAACACACCGACGAACGTGCTCACGTAGTTTGGACAAGAGTTAAGATCAATACGGCGAACAGTTCACGAACATCCAACAAGTGACAGTACCTGTAATCACCAGCCCGAGTAAACACCAACTTATTTGGGTTGCTGCCTGCGTTCCTTTGGTTCACTTCCGTGATGATGATCATTCGTGACGTCACGGGGACTTTTTGGTGGGCGGTTTCCTTTCCACTCTCCTGACCGGTATCAGTTTATTACTGATACACAGTGACACTGGGTGTAGTCTAACAACCAGTCTCTTAACCCTTTCACGCATAGAGGTCACTACAGTGGACAGCTATTCAAAAGCGATTTTCTGGCATATGCATGGGTTTTGATGGCATAGTTGCACATCGCCCACTACAGTGGACACTAGTGCATCATCCTATACACTGCCAACTAGTGGCAAGCCATTGTATGTGCAAATTTTTTTTCTCCAAA
>OMOV01099566.1:0-11933 GCA_900312565.1 Beryx splendens | reverse complement strand
GTCCAGATGTTCGATTTAACAGCTATTTGAAAGCACAGCTAGTGAAGAAATTTGGCGTCACTCAAAAAAATCTCAATACTGTTCATTGGCATACATTTTGTATAATGTTAACTGCCTAGAAATCATGAGGTCACACTGAATTGGTTTGAATGGGTGTCAATTTGTGTTTGGTAATGTGTTAGGAGGTTAATGATTTAACCATACAGGCACACACACGCACGCACGCCCGCACACACACACACACACACACACACACACACAGATGTTTGCCTTTGTTTACAAGAGCAAGCCAAAGCAATGGGCTTCTGGTTTCAGGCAGTGTCTGGTGGGATTTAGTGCCGGGCCCCTGGAGCATAAACTGTGAACTGCTGGCGGGCCTTGGAATCCATCACCAGACAAGACAATAACTCTTAACTCGTCTGACCAGCGCTCTCTTCCTCCCAAAAGACAGTTTGTCTTTTGGGAGGAAGAGCAGAGACTGGACATCCCCAAACTCTGCTTCTCAGAGTTGTTCTTGCAGGTGGGCCATCTCGCTGTTCTGTGTATCTAAATGGTAGTGCTTCTGTCTTTCTACTTATGTAAAATATCAGCAAACTAACAATACTTCTACTTGAGTGGGACATTCTAGTGCTCTTTCCACCACAGTTTTTTGCCCATACACACATAAACGAGATTGTGTGGTTGTGACTATGTGCCCAATCAAATTCCCCTGGGATCTTGTGTTTCTAACTATGTTAAATGCTCAACCTCAAATAAATGAAACGAAAGACAACCCACATAATGAGAATGGTTGGTCTATATAATGTAGATCAATGTCTTTCCAAGAGTGGGTCGGGACCAAAATGTGTTTTATGGGAAGATTAGAAATGGTCCCCGACATTAATCGAAAGAAAAATGTCACCCAAATCCACCGGCTGTATTGCCAAATCTGTACCAATTCCTGGAATGTAAGGTAACCTAAATGAAATACTGACGGCTTATAGGTTAAAAGGATAAAAACAGGGTAATGTTTGTTTGACTAATCTACCCAATAGCCCAACAAGTTGATTTGAAAATATGGGCAAAAAAGCACTGATATAAACACATGCGGTAGCTTCATTCCCAAGTGTCTTTCGTCTGCCAGAATCTGTCTCCTGTTTCTGCTCAGTAGATTGAATCTTTGGCTTATTGACCAGAGTTAATAGGGATAAGCCTTATGATCCCAACTGCACTAACAATGCTAGCCTGAGGATTAGCCACTGGCATTTTGGGGAGAAAACAGAGAGTGGGTTAACAACACAGAGGGATTAGACTGTCCTGTATGGAAGACTGAGGTGGCCCCATGGCGGCCCTGTGGCGGACACACGGCTTATTGACTTAGCAGAAGGAGAGGAGGGTGAGACCTAGCCGTGTCACAGTTTTGTAACATTTACTTACAGAATGGAAAAGTCAGTGGAGCATTGCATGCTGGGTAAACTTTAATGATAGAGGTCTTTTCCTTCCCAGTTACATGCAAACACTCTGTGTGCACGCAAGCTCCCTTGGTGCGTTAGGCCGTCTGTGTTTGACCCATCCCTCTAGCCATACCTTCACACATGCGTACAGTTTCCCAGACTCCATGCCAAATAATGAGATCCATAGCTCTACATGAAACGCAGACACCTATAATGAGCACGCCATGTTCCTTGGTAAGACATTCAATCTGAGGGCAAAGGTTGACCACAGTGACTATGTGAGTGTGACACTCAGGTGTACATTGGCTGAGGTAATGCAACTTCAAGGCAAACATGAATGGAAGCGCACACTGGATAACAAAAAATGTGAGCACACGCTCAAACCAAATGCCTCAATTAAAACCCCCAGCCACAAGCCTGAATAAGTGTTGCCTGCATCACACCTGGATTTACGACGCATTCCTATGTCCCTGTTTCAGCGTCCTTGAGTGTGTGTGTGTCTGCGTGTGCGTACGTATGTATGCATGTGTGTGTGTCTGAGCGCGCATTCGGTTTGTTTGTTCATTCTGTGATTTATGGAGGTTCATTATCAGCGGGCTGCAGAGGTGTTTCCAGATGCCTGCATTTTCCAGTCATCCCCAAGATTTACTGTCAACAGGTAACATCATCCAGCAACTATTCTCTGGGGCTTTTCACCGTCTCCTTCACGTAATACATTTGCATTAAGCATCATTTGACTCAAGGCATGATTTCAACACCGCCAGCTACCAACAGCTGGCAACAAACACAGCAAACAAATAAAAAACAGAATGATTCATTAAAGAACCTACCAGAAACTAGTCATATATGCCAATAAATCACGTCGGTGGTTATGCTCTTTATGTGATTTTCAGCTGCATCCAGTCAAAGTGTTATGTCACAATGTGCTGTTATTGTAAATACAGAGAGAAGAGTCATGAGCACAGGGAGTTTTATGTTTAAGTTAGGCGATAATTGATTTCCTCACTGTTGACTGTCAAAGAGATGCTGGGCTGTAATTTATAAAAGTGTTATCAATCACATATTGAACACACTAAGATTTCAGATTCACAGGACTGCTCCAGCTATGCATGATCAATGAAGCAAAATTTTGACAACACGTGTCATACTTGGAAAATTGAAAAATCATGTTGTACAGTTGCCTATGTCAGTTCGCTGCAACTACAACAGAAGACTTATGTAATGTGTGAAAAATGGGCTTATAATAGAGCAAATCCATTTGGACAGTATGCTCATTTAGTCAAGTTGATGCATGTTGTGGAATATATCAATGGAATTCTTAATGGGACATTTATTTTACTGTGTGCTTTGCCTTGCTTTACTTTTCAGATGATGTATTCCCAACAACCAGAAACCAGAAAAAAAATATGTTCAGTCTGTCCTCCTTTCTCCAGTTCTTGGAATGCCTGATGCAATGGCCGTAGCCTTGGATTGACAGGAAAAACAAGATTTCCTTGTGGGGGTTGAGGAGAAGTTCATTTTCCACATCCTGTTCCAAACACAGGCCTCCCTTTTTTTTCTTCCCCTCTTTTTTTAACCACAACTGGTCCTGTGTTTGTCTCCCTGGTGCAGCTGTGCTCAGCAGAGGAGTGACCTTGGGGACAATGACACCACAGAAAGCAGCCAGCTCGGCCGTGACCGGGGACAGAGCCACGACTGGCACCCGGTGTCAGGCTGAATGGTGGTTGGCTTCATAGCTCGCTGACTCATTAGGGCCTACTTCAGTCTTTAGGCAAAACATGTGGGTGGAATGTAGGTAAACATAACCATGCCTCCTGCACACACAGTATAGTATCTTTTCACAAACAGCTGATGTACTTCTGCTTCTTCTTTTAGTAGGCTATAGATGGTTGTCACAATTGTTAGGAAGCCAACTATCTGTCGCCTCTGACTGTCTGTGATCACTTAACATAGCGTATAACACAATACAGGTGTTGTCACTGATATATCTTTCTGTTTCTGTTGTCAGACGACTATGCAACTAAATACAAGTGATTTGATTGAGGGTGACATAATGTGTTAAACCACATGGAAGTTGTGCCGTCGTCCAACCAACAGAAACAGGAAGATATGTCAGCGACAACACCTGTATTGTGTTAATACTACAATATGTTGAAACACAAAATAAGTGATCACAGACGGTCGGAGACAGAGAGTTGGCTTCTTAACATTGCTGGCAAAGATGAGAACCGATCTACACCCTACTAAGGCGAAGCGGAAGTACGTCAGCCATGTTTGTGAAAAGGGTCTATATTGATGAATGGCCAAAAGGAGACAGCAAGAGAGAGAACAGGAGCAAAAGTAGGGACAGAGATCCCACAGCACGACTAGAGGTAGTGAAAGTAGCAATCTATCGGGTCTTTTATCTGAGTGGGACAGTGAAGGGGTGTGGTTGGGATAAAGGATGTTTGGGGACTGTGAGGCTGCCAAAGCGGAACACCGGGAGGAAGGACAGAGCAGAGATCTGCTGGTGACCTTAGCACGCACACGGCAGCACTGCTATTGTCCCCCAAGCTACACACAGATAAAGAGCCACGAACATATCCAGCTGACAAGAAATCAAGCAAAATCTTTCTCTCATTCTAAAACAACATCTGTCACATCTGCAGAGTTTTTGGAGTTCCAGTTCATAGTTAGAGCATTCCACGTCAAACAGCGACAAAACCACCAAAGGAGATGACAGAAGGCTTGTTTGGAGCGCTGTTGCCCTGGAGACAGAATACAGATCCAAACAAAGGGTCACAGGTCGCGCTGTTATGGAATGTTTACCAAAGACGGCGATGCAGAGGGCTGGTAGAGGGCAGCGCCTGCTCTGTCACCATACATGACATGTAAAACACTCCTGTGCTAAATTTAACAGACGGTCATGGTCTGTGCCTTGTGCGGGCCTTTGGGGGGATTTTGACCGTGTCTTGCTGGTGGGAACTCACACCGTTGAGGGTGATTGATCTGTTGTTTCCGACTGTAAGATTCAGAGGCGGGTGGACAGGGTCAGTGTCGGTCTGGCCTCCACCCACCTCTCTGACTTGGCACATCCTCTGTGGTCACAAGCCACTAAAAATAGACAGTCACATAACAAACGGCTGTCACACAGCACATAACTTAAGGTTGACGGAATGTCAGTACAAATTATACTAATGAAACCAAATTAACTATGACTGCCGCTATGATTAGTAATAATACTAATAGTGAAAATATTAATAACATGAATAAAATCGCTACTGCTGCTTCGACTACTAAAAATAGGAGTAATAACACCACAAAGGGAAGTCTTTCACTGAGAGCAAATAATACAGAGACAAATCAATAGGCAGGTCAGTCCATAAACCAAATAACACCCACCTGTTGCAACACAACAATGCAAGCACTACATGTGGATATCCACCACAGAACAACAGTACATGACACCTGCTACACTAAGCAAGTAATAGAAACCTGCCAACAAAAACACTGTGGGCAAAGAATAGAAAATCCACCATGGGAAAAAACACCTGCTGTGGCACAACATCCGCTAGAAGTGAGCCACACATTCGACGCAAGAATAACAGCCACCTGCTAGGGGACACTGCTGAGGGCTAACAATAGCTACCAGCTTAACTAGCACAGAGCCAAGAAACTCTTCACCCCAACTCAACGCCTTATCCAGCACAGCAAGTATGTGATACATGCCTGGTGAATGTCCACTCATGGCAAGCGAACAAAGCCACATACCACCGCGTAACACTTATCAGGGTTACATAAAAGAAAGAACAGCGTGATTATGTGCTTGGTGCAGTCACACTGAAGCGTTACCCTTGGTACAAAGGTTAGCACTACAGGATCATATGTGGATGATGCTTGACAGACGTCCATGTGAACACTTGTTACGTGTGTGTAGGTGTGTGTGTGTAGGTGTGTGTGTGTGCATGCGTGTGTGTGGGTGTGTGTGTCGTAGCCAGTAATCAAACAAAGACCTATTTCCCCTATGTTTACCTGGTTGTACCCTTTACATAATGGAACAAAAAAATGGAAGGAACGCAAACGCACATTGAGTGATAAACACTTAATGTTCCATCCACACAAAGCATAGCCCCTGTCAACACACACACATGCACGCACGCACGCACGCACGCACGCACACACACATACACACATGCCAGGCCTCTGCCATCAGCAAGACATGAGAAGAGACATTAACATTTCTGAAACTGTTTTTTTCCCCCAGTTCCCTTGAGATAAACCATGTCTCTCCCATGAGGCCAGAGAGATGACTTCCAACAAAGTATTCTCAAGTGAAAAATAAATAAAGACGCACACCTAAAACTGGTTGATATCAATCAAGTCAACTAGCCTTACTTTCTGCCAGCAACTCAAGTTTGGAAGCCCTCACTGACCTTCTGCTGCTTATCTCTGTACTTTATTTAGAAAGTTGGTGTTGTAACGGGCTACTATCCCCTTTTAGCTTGACTTGTTGGAATCCTCATAAATTACAGACTTGTGTACAGTATCTAGATGTCTGTTCATGTTAGCCTCAAAATGGATGCACTCATTACTGGCTTGCTAAAAAAGATATATGTTGTTTGGAATCCTGTGTAAACCTGCTAATACTCCATAGTGGGTATTGTTTAAAGTTAGCCAGAGTTTCGTCATCAGGTTTGGTATGATGTGTTTGATTCAACGGTCTGCTGTTGTTCTACTCTATCCTCCGACCCTTGTTTTGCTTCTGTCTTTCTTTCTATCTCTGTCTATCTTCTACAATACATGTTAATGGCTGGAGCTATTATAAGGAGAAAGGATGAAGACATTTTCCATGACAGAGTGCGATCACACACACACACATCATGGGAACCCGAGGGGAAACCTTCCCTTCTGGGAATATTCTATGTCATTACGCAAGAGTGCAGGGATTTCCACGCCACTTTCCAGGGCATTCACCCCTGCAACTGAGTAATCTACTGTATCGCCCCTGAAAATGGCAATTGGAATGTGGCAAATGTGTCTGCTGACCCCTGTAAGAGAACCAGCGCTTATTTGGATCGCGGAGTGAAGGATTATGTGCTTGTAACATCGACTCACTTTAAAATATAATCATCATGTTTGGATGAATTAAATTAACCTCAAACCCGTTATATCTACTTCACATCCACCTGGGCCTTTTGCTTACACCACTCAAAGGATCTGTTTTGTCTATCTAAAGAGATTAAGTGGGCGTCACAACACTCTGAGTCTGAAAGGACTCAATAGTCCCTTACAACTATTAACCACTAAGACCCCTCTTCATAAAATCATCATCTCTTTGGCCTCAATCAATCACCCCGCAGGGCCTCCACTGTAAAAGCCTCCCATTAGGCACAGTAAAAGCTGTGTTTATCCGAGCTTAGCGAGCTAGCTTCGGTTACCTCAGGAATGGAGGTTGTGAAACACAGTCGGTTGGTTACAGACTTTATACATTGTAGACATGATAACGCAAGCCGCTCGGAGCGTCTCTTAAATCAATCGTTACCAAAGAGAGAGATATCGCCTGCTTTCGAGACAGCAAAATAGTTGTGGCATGCAATAGGACAAAACACTGTGAAGAAGGAACTGCAACAGATAACACAGGAATGTGAGATGCCCCCTTCCTGAAGGAATTTTGATGTCTCCACAGGTTGCAATGTTATGTTCTACCAAGATAACAGGACTGTTTTTCAGTAGAAACATCCTGTTCGACGTTATTCATCACTACATCATGGGATGAAGTGTCTCAAGACAGCGAACGTCAGTGTTTAACATTTCCCGCCCAAAATAACAGTGAGCGACAAAGTCAGTCAAACCACCTGCTACTCTGGCTTGTTCACTTTGCCCCTCTTCTGAAGGCAATGACAAAGCAGGGCTGACAAAGTCATTAAGTGAGCAAGCGAGGGGTATGAAGACACGGGTCTCTTTTGAACCGTGTCTCCCCTTCGCCCCCCCGCCTTGTCCTTTCACCTCCCAGACCTCCCTTTTGACCCCTTTGTTGGGGCGAAGGAGCTCTAGACCCCTGGAACCAGCTAATTATAGAGTTTAACGTCTGCTCAGCTAAGCCCTAAGTGCTGGGGGACATTCCTACAATTCACAGAGTCACTAGAGTCTGTATGTGTGTATTTATACATGGAAATCCCATGATCCCATTTACGTAGAAGCCCTGTGCGCAATCGAAAAAAGCGACAACTTAAAATGTTTCAGCATGGACAGATAAGACAGACAATACAGACACACACAATAGAAATCAGACGTCACTATAAACACTCTCAACTGTGTACAATCCCCGTAAGGTCTTAAAAACATCCAAAGGGATCAGGAGATCCACTTCCAGTACAGCCTGTTCGTGTAAATCATCTGAGAAACTTTAGACATCTCTGAATGAGGATAATGTCCATACTTACAAAATACACTCACGCACAAACACACACACACACACAAACACACTCATACACACACTCATACACACACAGACCAACTCACTTGAAGTGCACATTGAAGGGAAGCTGAAATAAAGATTGATGGTGAGGACTGGCGGTGGTAGAGGTGCCGGGGGGGTATAAAAAAGAGGAAATAAAGCAGCAGAGGCCTTTTTCCATTGGTCTCTACCTAATTCATGCAGCTGAGCTGGTATAAAAACCCTGGCGCTGGCTGATCAGTTGAGCCTCTAGGGAGTTGAGCAGCCTGTTTCAAGCTTAGCCATGCCAGCCATCACCTAACAGCCAAGGGCTCTTTTTATTGCAACCCGTACCACAGGATTGCACTTTGAGAAAGAAATTATGTGTGCTGCTCATTATGATGTTGATGTATGACGGTTATGATTTACAGCTCCTGACTTACCCCACTCTTAGGTTTTGCTCCGAGGACTGGTGCAGGTCCTGCGGTGGAGGTCATGGTAGCAGGAGCTTGGTGTTGATGTGGAGAGTTTATGCCTTGCAACGCTGCAACCACTGGTGCAGAATCAGCCTCCTGCACAGATAAGACAAAGAACAATGTAGGTATTACATTGTTATGTTGAGCAGGAATAGTACTTCTGTGTTTTTTCAGTAACTAAAAAACATGCAAAGCTAGAGTGTTGAGGAAGCTTTTGGGAAACTGCAGCCCAATCCAGTTTCCAAAGTCTCTACCAGGAGTTGTCGTCTGCGGAGGGTGGGGGTGCTGTCCATGGAGGAAGTGGCACTGAGGGCGTTCTCAATCTCCTGGTCCAACTGGTCCAGCTTCATCAGCAGCAGCACCATGGAGTCCAGGCGAGAATGCTCACGCTGAACAGAGGGATAGATCAGTCAGTAAAAATGCAATCTATACATGCATAATATCAAACGTTATTCATGTAGGTTATAATATTAATATGAGACCGCTGTAGGGAAATTCTCTTTTCAAACAAGCAGCAGGAATTCAGTGTCTTGCTTAACTTAACACTTCAGCAGGTTAGATACTTGCCCACACAAGGGCTTGAACCTGGGTCTTCTGGTTCAAGGCCAGGTTCCCTACTCACTATGCCACTCTGCTGCCCTTAAGTATGA
The DNA here is from genome assembly GCA_900312565.1 of Beryx splendens. Lineage (NCBI taxonomy): Eukaryota > Metazoa > Chordata > Actinopteri > Beryciformes > Berycidae > Beryx > Beryx splendens. The sequence continues at coordinate 2,959 of OMOV01099566.1, read as the reverse complement.
TACCATGATGCATGGTGATATAGGTTGGAAAGAATAGTGTAATGGTAATGACTTGTTTACTGCATGTACAGAATGAGGACAACTGTCACCTGCTCACTTAACTGCTCCAGCAAGAGGATGGCTTACTCTAAGCAATTAACACTGAAGTTAATTGAAAACAGCTAAAAGCCTCCAGCTTCCCATTTGATCTGTGCAAAGTACATTCATGCCTCTGTGTTGCCGGTTGAACTCTTCAATTATCTAGCCACTGCCAGACTGGGTAAATCAATACTCATTATCTAATCTATTTGCAGGGGTCCCAATTTAGTCTACATCCTTTGTTGAGAAACAACTGAGACAGCTGCTTTACCATTTTGATTATTTGTCTCTTACGCATTTTATGAAAGTAGTTAAACTTGTCCTCCCATGATTTCCATAATCAGTCACGAGGAAGAGAAAGAGAAGTTGGCACTAGTTGGCAGAGTCACACACTGTAGACATTCATCAGCTTGTTGACTGCTTGCGGAACAGCATGACAGGTTAGAGCACTGCCAAGTGGACCAAGCGGGCAATTTGTTCTCTTTCTGAGTTTGGATCTCTTTCAAATTGGCACTGACGAACGCTTGGACTTTAAGAAATGGCATTTCAGAAGGCACAGCTTTACTTGAAAGTATATCGCACTTCAGTGGAAGTAGTGCAAGGACATGACAACAATGCGAGAGGACGCTCTACAGGTTTGCAGGGATCTTTATCAAAAAAGGCGATTTCCATGATTCAAGTTGTGTGAGAAATTGCATGTAATAAGGGATATAAATAAGCATTTTTATTATATCAAGCCTAACAAACTATTTTCACTTGTGACATCTCTAAATAATTGGAATTACCTCTGTCCCATAGCCCACTGCTCTTGCTAAACTTTAGCCCTTGGTCCTTCATGCCAAAAGGACAACTCTGCCACATACATAAACTATGGCATCCTTCTGTCCCTGCGCCTTCCATCTCTTTCCCCTTCCTCTCCCCTGTTGATAACTCTTGTCCTGTCAGTGTCACTAAAGTCTGGCACTTTCACCCTCTGCCATTCTGTATCCCTCTCTCTTCTGCCACATCAGAATTACTCCTCATATAGTCCTGCTTGTTTCCTCTGCAATCTTCATCTTTTTTTTTTTCTTCTTTCACACTTCCTATGCATTTAATGTCAATCTCAATGGTGTCATCTCTTGTCCATTTCCTTTTCATCATTTGACCTTTACTTACAGGCTTATTTGCCCCTCATCCCTCCCATCTGCACTGTTCCATACGTCCCAGCTGTTTGTGGTAACAAGTCTTACACTGACCTCAGGTGGTGTGTCACCAGTAAGACAAGCAGAATTACCATGCAGCCCATCATCCCACTCCTCCTACTGCTCTGTCCTCAATTGCATTTCATTTGAATGGACATGGAAATGGGCATTTGTTTAAAGTCCGTCCCTGCTCTTCTTACACAGTATTTTGCTTTCATCTCTTCCTGCCTGTCTCTTACCCTGGCTCCGGGTATGGCTTTCTGTCCAGGACTCTCTCCCAACAAGAACCCCAAGAGATGACATCACGAAGCTGGCTCATTAGTCCCGAACCAACCCTGTTACAATCTGCACTAACAGACCCCGTTAAAGCTCTTTATGAGGGTGAGCTCATAGGAGACAGAGCCACTGTGGCTGTATGCGTGTACGAAGGTACGGGAGCATGTTCGCAAGTGTAGCTGCATGCGAGCCTTTTTCCATGTTCTGTGTCTGTACCTCGGTGTTCTTTGAGTTATGGAGCACGAATTAAGTACCATACATATATCATGTGCACAAGTAACTTCTTTAGTCGGAGCTAATGTGCGTTGATCTTGTTTGAGCAAAGTTTACAATGGGTGTGTTGATATGGCAGCAGGCATTCATACAGTTTGTGGCTGAGCTGTGACTAATGCTAATGTGTCTGGGGTTGACAGGGTTATGGATCTTACATAGAATCTGCACCGTGATAAACAAGCTAAGGCTCCAGCCGCGTGCCTGGCTCCTGAATCCGTCCCTAATAACATCTTGTGACTCGCGCTTACATTTATTTTCCAGTTAGCTCCTAATTAGCCTGTCAAAAGCTGTTCCTATTGGGTTTGCTGAGAGAGCAAATAGACACACGGAGGCTGTGTGTGTTATGGAAAACTGCCTCACGTTGATGCGTCCATTGGCATTCCTAGCTAGTGGCAGCACACATCACTACGTTCTGTCTCTTTGGACAAAGTGTCACAATGCAACATTGTATCAGGGTAAAACAATGACATCTTTACAAAGCATCTCAATGAACAAAAGCAGCTGGGCAGAGATGGCAATAACAACCGGCAGGGTAACAAACAAGTGCGCTGCAGCATCAGGCGCCTTCGTTTTTAGGGGGCATTCTGGTGGTTTTGGTGTTCTCAGAAGGTTTCTTTTCTCTCTTTCTCATCTTTTGAGGTTTCTGTTGCATTCCTCTCCACTTCCTGTTTTCTGAGATGGGAGACAGTTCCCACACTGCCTGAACTCCCAGACCCCTCCTCCCCTTTTCCTCACTCCCTTTTTCATCCCCTTCTCACACACTGTGGCCTGCATCCCATTTCTCAGACCTGTCCATTGAACTATGGGCCGGTATCTCTGCCGACCTCAACATAACGTGCATAAATCACCCAAACTGATATATCACACTGTTCCACAAACCATTCTGTTTTATACAGCCGTTTTGTTAATAAATTACAGAAAGAGAGAGAGACAGAAAGGCAGAGAGGGAGAGGGAAAGAGGGGCGGTTCTGCCAGCTGTGCAAGGAAGACAAAGTCGAGACAGAGCTGCACTTTCTAACAGAATGCACCAAACTCCAGCCAGTCCAAACAAAATATTTCCCCAAATTTAAATACAAACATCCGGAATTTGACCACATAACCAACATAAACAAAATACCAGTCCTGATGGGAGAGCACATAGAGAGCTGCAG
>OMOV01099561.1:0-12119 GCA_900312565.1 Beryx splendens | reverse complement strand
TAAATCTATAGACCATTCCCATATCCCATTTTCTTTTTTGTCCCAAGCATGCCTATGCAAAAGTCCTGTAATTTAAGATTCTGCTCACCCTGATCTTGGTTCAGTTTTTCATAGGCATGCTTGGGACAAAAAAGAAAATGGGATATGGGAATGGTCTATAGATTTATATAAAGCGGGTGGCTGTCCTAAGACTTGCACAATATTGTTGGTTACAGGGTTTGCAGTATTTAAACAAAACTGCTTTGTGGAATTAAATTTGAGATTGATCACCAGCGTACAACGGTGTCAACATGTTATGAGGAATGTTATATTTTGAATAGCAACCATCTTTAAAGCTTGTGAAAGCATTGTTATGCTTTTATTGAACAATAAACACTTCTGCATTCATTAGTGCATGTGATTTAGTTAAAAAGGCTGATTTGGTGAAAGATGCAGTTTATACTTCACTGGGTAAAACAAGCTTGGAGCAAAAGTGAGTCCTCAAAAACGGAACACTTACTGAATTAAATCTTAATGGCACACCTTCCAGGACCCGTTCCTAATTGGTTCAGGTGGCTCAGCCTATTTAATATTCTAAAGAGATCAGTTGACAAAGCCGATCAAATGTGATGAAGACATGAACTGAAATTTGGCAGTTCTGAATTGAGAACCAACTTGATCTTTAAACAAATGCCTCAGAGACGGGAGACTTAAAACCCCAACTGATTTTTGAAACACTCATGGAGTGAAACTGATCCCTGCACACTGGAGCATGTGTCCAAATATCAGGTCTTGAACATGTGTGATATGATCAGGGCAGAGCAGTGTGGTCAAGACTGAATCTGTGAACCCTTGACCCTTCCAGATCATCTAGGTCCACAGTTGGACCCAACTAAGCCTCCAGTTGGGGTTTTACGTCATAATCGTCCTGAGGGGGAAATACACTGGCCTGATGATCCTCTGGTGTCCCCAGCTTAACCAGTCTCATCTGCTGCAGTGACTCCAGCAGCTGTACTCAAAGTATATAATTTCTCTTCTTTCCCTTGCAGTGTTCATGAGGTGCACAGGAGGAGAAGTCGGCGCCACCTCAGCCCTGGCCCCCAAAATCGGACCTCTGGGTCTGGTGAGTTTGAAATGCATCCGCTTGTCCTTCATTGGAAGTCTGGTGTGAATCAGCCAGCCTCCCGCCACTATTCCTGTCTGTCTGAGTGACTGAGTATAATCCAGTGGAGGCTGAGAGAGACCCAGCTTTAGGAAACAGGGCTGCTCAAACCAATGGGCAACTCTGTGCCGATAAGTCTGGAACAAACCGCAAGCTTCAGATATGTTTGTGTTCTGTGACTATCCTGAATTCTGTTGTACAACTGTTACAAAATATGGTGAATATAGGTGAAAATGATCACACATGTAAGTTTTGAAAGTGACTATTTTAGGAAATCACAACTTAGTTTTGTATTAAGTCTTTATGCATAACCCTAAAGCAGGGGTTTCAGTCAACCAGTTGCAACCAAACCCTACACCCAGCTGACTTCACTGATTAGCTCGTCTTCAACCAGAGAGGGGGAACTAATCAGTGAAATCACCTGCTGTAGTGTTTGGTTGGAATGAAAACCTGCAGCCTCTCTGCCCTCCGCATCGCACGACTGCTGGCCCCTGCCTTAAAGAAAACAAGATTGCTGCAGCATTTCATCCCAACGGATCCCCTTTTGTGCTTTTATCGTCAGTCTCCCAAGAAAGTTGGTGACGACATTGCCAAGGCCACCGGTGACTGGAAGGGCCTGAGGATCACCGTGAAGCTGACCATCCAGAACAGACAGGCAGCGGTATGTAGCCAGCATCTTCAATATGAAGCCTTGATTTGAAAGACTGTGTATAATCCATCCTAGATTGATGTTGACTCATCCCGCAGTGAATCATGCGTCCAGCGTTTGTGGTTCAGCGTAAGCCTGAATCATAAAAACACCGGCTTTGTGTTGCGCTGTGGAGTGAGTCAGGAGGAGAATTACTTATGAGGATGACAGACTTTATGGTGGTTTGTTCCAATGGCCATGCTTTCTTTATCCTGTTAGATTGAGGTGGTTCCCTCTGCATCTGCTCTGATCATCAAGGCCCTGAAGGAGCCTCCTCGTGACAGGAAGAAGGTCAAGAACAGTAAGTCATCAGCGCTGTTAACTTGGGTTTCGCAAACTCTATAGATCTGTGAAATTGCAACTGACACCAGAAATCAATCTTTCATTTGATCAGAATCGGTTAGGTACTTCTATATCCTGCTAAGTTTGTCCTGGTGAATCCCTTCTCCCACCTCCCGCTCTGAAAAAGAGCTGTGTGTTTCAGCAGTCCTAAAAGTCCCCTCCAGTTTGTTCCCCCGTTGCCCTGGGACTGTAGCGCAAGCATGTTAAAATGACTTGTCAATGTAAATGCTCCTGTCCAGGGTAATGTCGAGCAGTGATGCTAATGGATGTGCCTTAAATCAAAGTGAAGTGACACAAAAGCAGGTGGGGTCAGCTGTGAAGGCCAGCTTGTAACTACAGGAGTACAGAAATATAATAAAGATAATGGCTTCCTTTTCACCTTTTTTTTAATGAAATTGATCGCCACATCCTGCAAATGGATATCAGGTTAATAATCTGATTGTCTGTTGGGTCATTGACAGATTGTCTTCCATGTCTGTTGCTTTGTACAAATTTGGGAGATAATCCAGCCTCCCGCCACTATGCCTGTTTGTCCAAGTAACTGAGTATAATCCAGTGGAGGCTGAGAGAGACCCAGCTTTAGGAAACAGGGCTGCTCAAACTAATGGGCAACTCTGTGCCGATAAGTCTGGAACATGTTGTGTCTGTTGTATCCCTGTAAAACTGATTATCTTGTCGCGCTGAAAGGGCAAAATAAACACTGAAACGAAGCAACTGTCGATACTTTTGACTGCTAACCTCGTTGAATATGACGCATTCAGGCTCAACCTGTTTTTCTTTGCAGTCAAGCACAGCGGAAGTGTGACCTTCGATGAGATTGTGGGCATCGCCCGCGTCATGAGGCATCGTTCCATTGCCAGGGAGCTGTCGGGTAAGAGTCGGGTGTTCGGAGTTGAGATTTGCCTGAACCAAGACTCACTGAAAAGCCCATTTTAATTTCTTAGTGTGGCATCCTTTTCAGACGTGGAGCCTTCTTAATTTAGTTGGGTTAAAAAAAAAACTGAATTTTCCCTGTCAAACCAGGTCAGGTGCTGTATTTGACTTGTCAAGGACCCCATCAGAAAATCGTATTTCCTTAGTGTGCAAATAGTTTCTCCTGGGTTTCTAGCCGTTGTCTACCTGTTGGCTTTGGCACTTTGCATGTCGTGTTCAGCCTCCCGCCACTATTCCTGTCTGTCTGAGTGACTGAGTATAATCCAGTGGAGGCTGAGAGAGACCCAGCTTTAGGAAACAGGGCTGCTCAAACCAATGGGCAACTCTGTGCCGAAAAGTCTGGTACACACCGTGCGCTTGGTTTAAATGTTTTGTGACTTTATTGTAGAATCTATTTTAGGTAATTTCAAAGAATATAACAAGTGAAAATGTCTATAGGTTTTCATACATTAGAATTTTGATATCAAGACGAGGACTGGCAGATATTTCTCGAACCACAGTGAGTTGGGTTTAGGAGGCATGTTACATTTTCTTTTCAAGTTCTGATTTCCCCTTTTCAACCCCACAGGAACCATCAAGGAGATCCTGGGCACCGCCCAGTCTGTAGGCTGCACCATCGACGGTCGCCTTCCCCACGATGTCATTGATGACATCAACAGCGGCAAGGTCGAGTGCCCATCTGAGTAAACTGAGGACAAAAAATAAAATTTGTTTACAAAAAGTGGAACATCTTGTTTGACTTGATTTTATCCAGTGTTTACTCTGGAATGTGTCAATGGTGCACGCAACACTTCAGGCCACAACGTGTACCTGGCTTTGGATCTAGAGGCAAAATGACTGAGGTACTTTTGATACAGAATTTAATTTGCCTAATAGCCAATAATTACAGTGAGGGGTTTTAAAGCGCTCACAGCAAACTTGGATCATAAGGCTTGTAGCAACTGTTACGTACCCGTACATGCAATGTCAGAATGTAATAAATGTCCCACTAAATTAGATTTAGTAAGACCTGTTAAAGGAAATGAAATACCTCCTTACTTCATAAAGGTGTAACACTTAATGTAATTGATTTAATGTAGCGAGCTTGCAATGATCAGATAATACAACTCTTGTTCAAACTGTTACACCGTTAAGGAGTAATCCATCTGGTAACCAACGCTTGCTGGTTAATGTGATAAATCATCACAGCTATTGAGGGTCAGAATACTTGTGGAAAGAAGAACTTGCAGCCTACTCAACTATGATCATACTGTCGCTGTTAATGATTAAATGCAGCTTTGTTCATTTTATACAAAATATTTATTGAAAATCTCAGCCAGTCATATACAACTCTACAAAAGTATAAATGTTTCAGAAGTCGGAACAGCTCGGCAGATGAGAGCAGACGTGCCTCAACAGTGGACAGGCTATTTTCACTGGGTATGAAATACTTCAGTCCAACAGGTTCGCACCACGGCCATCACTGCATGGCTTTCTTTTGAATCCAGTTCTAAGTTGCAATCTACAGTTCAACATGTGAAAATGAACTCCGGTTGACAGTTACACATCAAACGACACCTTTTCTTCCAACACGTTTCTCAGATTTCACTGAATCACATTTCTACAAGAAAAACATTTGTCAAGTTCCCTTTTAATTCTACAGATCTGATCGTTTAAAAGGAATAAACTCTGGTCACCGAAGCTCTGATCCATTCAGCACTATGGTAAGGTTGGCAGCTGTTTCCCCACGGTCCGTCTAGTGGTCCATGTGCTGCAGTGCTTTGGAAACACTGGTTTGTACCAACCACTAATCACAATCTTAACCCTAAGCACAAACTTCTACCCATTTTCTCATCGCCCAACGGTAAATCGGTCAAAGAGCTCATTTGCCAAAAAGTATTTGTTCAGTGGACAGAGGACAAGTTTAAGCACAACATGATAATGGGTCAGCTTTCAGGAGAGTGCCACGTAGCGCCTCTATACAGTTTTATTTTAGCACCAAGAACTTCATTAACATGAACAATGTTAATGTTCATAACATGATGTTAATATTATCAAGAAATCTTGTTAGAGGCAAACAAATCTAACCCACCAATGTGACATTTGTATCAAAAAGTGATGTACAATATCCCGAGCACATTACAAAATAATATATCAAACGATAGAAAATACAAAACGGGCCAAGAGGAAGCTGGGAAGTTGCATGGGCCGTTTTAGTCAGTGTGGTAGTTTCATTGTGCTGTTCCAACACGCGGGTGTTGAGGGTGGCTGATGGCCTGAATCTCCAGGCTTCAGTGAACCAGTTGGAAGATGGCTGCTCTACTGCCAGAGAAGCTCGGCCACTACGAAAACACAATCTCGCCTCCTATGAGTTAATCACTAAGATCGATCTGGAAGTCACGGTTTGCTGCACATTTGTCCACGCACTTGTTTCCTTGCTACTGAATGGGTTGTTGGTAAACTTGATGCATCAACACATGGTGGCTCGATGAGAAAGATGCATTAATTACACAAGTCCTGTTCAATCAGTGATGACCTCAGAGGAGGCGATGGAGTGCATTTCCTCTTTCACCACGTCTTCAGTGACTTCATGTTCCACCAGCCAGTCATCAGTTCTCCACTTCCTCCTCCTCCGCTTCATTCTCTGCCTCGGGCTCCTCCTCCATGCGCTCCTCTTCCTCCTCTTCTTCATCCCTGCTCTTATCATTTTCTGTGTCGTTCTTCTTCTCCTTATCTTTGCGTTTCTGCTCCGACACTTCTTTCTTTCCCTTCTGGCCCTTCTTATACACTGTTATAGAACAAAAATGTCCATCATTAGTTGGAAAAGTACAGTTTATAAGTTATGAAACATAATAAAAGAACTTCATTTTATTTTACATCACAATCTTTAATTGCAGTATGGTGCCCCCTGTTGAAAATATCACTCCAATATTGGCTTTGTTTTACATAAATGATCGTGAGTATCATATTTTCATCCTTAAATCCACTGTCCACTTGATGCAAGGACTGACAGTGTGTGGCCTGAAGGACCTGGAGGGTTTGTTTACATTTGTAATGCTTGGCATAAACACCAGTAGTTAGAGAGTTGGCAAGGTTGTGGAATAAATGTAGAAACTGTTTCTATAACTTCAGACTGCTGCAAGGACAGAAGGGAATTGAATTTCTATTTTATTTGGTTTTAACAGTCTGTGATGTCTGGTCATATGCTCGGGTGGCAGACATCTATAGAGCCAGAATTTAAAAAGTATTTTAAAGTTGTTGAGATTCAGAAGTAGTCATTTCAGTCAATGACCATAATGCACGTTGCAGCATTTAGACTGGGGAGGGAGAAAGCCAAGCTCAAAATGATCTGAGCTCTGTAATTATGCACCAACTTCCATTAGGTTTCATATTTCCAAAAAGATACGGATCGCTGATATACACACCCTCCAATGCTTCTCTTAGCGGCTCCAAGAATCGTTCAAACTCCATTTCCTCCATCGCAGCCAAGACGTCTCCTGCGTTCAGAGTTTTCCGCTTGGCTTTCATGGCAAAGTTGTTTGCGCTGTTAGAGGTCAATCAGAAAAAAATCATGTCTGAAACTTTTTGTCAGGCCGCTTTTTGAAATAAGACATAACATTCATGATTCATTAAACTTTTTATAATTCAAGCACTCGAGGTGCATAGTCAGCACTTTTCAAGCACCTCACAGATTCTGTTACGTTTTATCAAATTCAAGGTCTGCATTCGTCTTCAGAATACAAAATACATGATTGTAAGCTCAATTCCTCATCTTTGTGTATTACTAATATTAGAACGATGAGAAGCATTTTTGTAGATATGTTTGAGCTAAAGCATTCAAATAAATTCAGATTGTTTGATGAAAGCATGTCATGTTGATTTGGCAAAGCAAAGTGCTCATTTAAGTTTTATATAATTCTCTAACTGCAAGCCGTCTACAGTACAGACGTTTACTGCTGTGAGATTCCCATTGTGCAACGTAAACATGGAATGATGCACGAAAGGTGATAAAAGAAGCTCGGTGGAAATTCATCATAGTACACTTTACACAAAAAATTAATTTTAATAGAGTCAGTAATTACTGGTAACTTATTCCAATTAATCAGAGTTACCTGTATTTAGGGCAAAACGAGTAACTATGCAATATGCTTGCTGCACCGTTTATCCCCAGCTTTACCTAATACTACTCCACTGGTCTTCATAACAGTCTCTAGATAAACAGTAGCAGAGGCTTGGCCACACTGACACTGAGGTTACTAAGACACTGGACGTCTACAAGGCACAGCAGTATGCATATAAAGCACTCTTAACCACATCATCTTCTCACATTTGTCTATCATGTACAAGTAGGTGTAATGCCATTCATTTAAACGTGACTAGTAAGCACAAACAGCACTGCCTGACTAATCTGCAAAATAAAAGTAGCAGGTATTTTAGATGGAAAACTAGTCAGTTTGTCGATTCAAGCACCTTCACTCCCATTCATGTTTTGAACACATATACTCACAAAACCCTAAACGATCCAGGAAAAAATTAGTAGTTAAGTTATGGGTGCGGGACAGTTTGGTAAATGGATCAGTGTTTCTTACCATGATGTTGCATACAGCACAAATACACTGGCAGCTTGGGATATGGCTCTCCTGGCTTCTTTTGACACATTCACCCCATCGGGTAGCTGTTGAAAACAAACGGTGTGGAGGAGTCAGTAATTAACGTTAGCTACATGCACGTTTCCGCTGAGCGGACGTGCTAGCATGCGGGATAAGACGTTAGCAAGACAAAACCTTGTTTATCTGCTAGTTGCACTCACCGCCTCCTTGATGATACGAGTGATGACCGCGTTGGGGAGGTTGAGGTCCTCTGGTCTCTCTGCCATGTTAGTTTTTACCGGGGCTTAAGAAGGGCTTGTTAAGCTGCTGCCAGTCACGGCTAACAGTTAGCTGCCTCTCGCTGGCTTAAACTACGAGAGCTAAATGATTTAGCCTCGCTGGTAATGTTACCTTAGCCTAAGCTAGCTAACGTAGCTGAATTTACTAGTTCAGTTTCACTGTAAAACGCAGTCGGATACCGACGTGTCTAATACATCCTATCACGTGTGGTTGTGGCAGTTATCTTACCGGGTTTACAAAAGACAATAACCTTAAATATCTTAGTTAGTTGAGTAAAGGTACTAGTGCTCGCCGTGCTGCCACCGCCAGACTGGTTTGTTTTGGGACGTTTCCCGCGAACCTCTCTACCACGTGCCTCCTCTGTCAACTTTCAACTTCGACCTCTGACGTAGTCAATGACGTATTTTGCACGTTCTGTAATATAATAGGCCTACTTCCATTTTTTATTTTATTTTTCGTTCAAATAATAAAATAACAATGAATCTAAAATAGAAAAAAAGAGAAAATAACCATATTACAAATACAAGGTGTAAAAATAGAATCAGGAGGTTCCAAACTGAATGGTTGAGATGTAAGGTTCAAGTTCCTTTATAAATATTACAATCTTCCATGAGCAAACCTGTATTTATGGATATGAAATGTAGCGACAAGAATAATCAAATTCATTAAGAACATAAGAAAACTACATGATATAAATGACGAGCATCATAGAGCATGGGCATCATTTGTGAAGCTGAAAAGGAAGATAGTGTAAGACTTGGGTACCAATACATAACATGGTAATGACAGTAAGTAAACATTTCTTGTGCGTGAGTCCAGAGATTGTGTGGTGGAGGCTGAGTCCATTGTCTTAAAAAGACTAGTTTATTTCTTTACTTCAACAGGGACAGCGCACATTAATAAACATTACTCAGAATGTAAATGTGCCAGAGTTAGCCAAAAAGCTCATTTTCATCTGTAGTCCCTGGGCAGATGTTACACAGGCATGTGACATCAGTGACATCTCAACTGAGTGTGAGCTCAAGGGCATCTCCAAGCTTGTTGCTGAGGTAGGGGAGAGGATAACTTATCCACTTTCCCTGCTGGTCCAAGGATTCAAACGCTTCTCTGAGCTTTACACTGCCACTGCCCCTACTGGATACTGTGTTGGAAATAGAGTGACAGACTGACAAATGATTTGATCAATTCAAGTTCAGTTTGATGAAGTAGGGTTGGTTCGATAACAACAGTCACGACTCATCATTCATCATTACTGTCATTCATCATTTCGTTACCTTATCTTTATGTACTTATTCCTATTCAGGGTCACACGGGGGTTGGAGCATATCCCAGCATGCATTGGGTGGAGGGCAAGGAGACACCATGGACAGGTTGCCAGTGCAGCGCAGGGCGAACACAGACAGAGACTCACATTCACACCAATGGACAATTTCGAGTCTCCAATCCACCTGCATGTCTTTAGACTGTGGGAGGAAACTAGAGAACATTCAGACTCCACACAGAGCCGGGGCCGGGAACTGAACCCAGGTCTTCTTGCTGTGAGGCGGCAGTACTAAACACTGAGCCATGTTCATCATTTGAAGGAATACACTGACTTTTTGGCAAATGGGACCTGTGACCACCTTTCCATTGTGCAATGAGGAGATAGGTTGGGGTCTGTCACTTCTGTCTTTATTAAGCGTATTTAGTGCTCTGCAGTGTGTCTGAGATGATGCTAGAGCTGGTAGCATCCATTAACACAGTGGATCTCAGTGTGGGGTCCGGGGACCACAGGGGGTCCTTGAGGAGGTTACAGGGGGTCCCCAGCAAATTGATGAATTGTTAAACTTAACCATTATTTAATTTACAAGAAGTTAACACAATTGGAGAATATAGAAGAATGAGTATTTTGATCATAGTTTCACTGATATCTCTCTACCTGCAATACAGATAATCATAGAATTCTGGACAACATCTATATCTAATAATAAAAATATTCTATATTCTCAGATTTGGGTCCAAGAGACAAAATCTGGCCCTATTGTGTACTAAATTAGGGGTCCATGATATGAAAAAGTTTGAGAATCACAGCATTAACATACACAGCATTGGCATTCACTGTGGTGAACTGGACACACCGGTGAAATGCTGCCACGCGCCTTGTCACACATTACCTTACTAAGTGGAGACATAAATGTTAGCTATCATCAATCCTCCAAATGCTTAGTGGGCAGACTTCCAGCTCAGCTTACACTGTAGTTACAGAGTGGGGAAGGTAATGGTTTGTTGGGGGGAAAGGTATTTAGGTGGTTTCCATGGTAGCTGGCTTCCTCACAAATGCAGCAGCGGGATGCAGCCCACACATTGTAAACCACCCTGTAGTGTACGCTATGCAGTGAAGGCACTCTCTACACCCACCAAGTTCAAGCCTGTAAAGCTGTTGCTGTGCAGTGCTCCAGGGTGCAAAACTTCACTCAGCTTAATATCTCTGTTGCTGCAACAATCACTGCTGCAACTCTCCATCATGTTGCTTACCTCAGCGGTCCAGAAGTTGCTGCAGATGTGAGAAACTCCAAGCCGTGTCAAACCTGATCAGTGGAAGAAGGAGTCTTTTCCAGTACTTAATATAGCACAGAACAGTAGCATATATTTCCCTGGGCATTTGAGTTTTATTTTTATTTGTTACATATAAATCTTTATGGTGCAACAGTGCATACAGTCATGCATAAACACACTACTGACAGTAATTTGTCACATAATCTTAAACCGTCATCTCTATCAAGTGAGCAGGCCTCGTACTGACAGAGCAATCACATATAATTCATTCAGAAAACACCATGCTGCGACAATGACTCTGTTTACATTATGTAACTTAATTATTGCTCTCACTCTGATTATGAGCATCATTTGATTAAAATGTTGATTAAACATTGTGGAAAAATATTTAAGGCTGTTCCACGTCATACCACAAACTGCCAACTCCCTAGATAAAGTATGTCAAACAAACAGATACGTCTAATGTGGTGAAATTATAGACTTACATTTTTTGTAAACATATTACATATAGGCCTGCTCAGTAGCCATGTAAGCTGTCAAACCGTCTAACTTCTATTTGAGCTGACACTGGATGACTTAACTTTAGCAAACTAAATGTCTCATTGCTGCATGCTTACCATGGATATCCCGTTGTTCCCTTTGTCATCTATTTTCTCTACCTTTGCCTTAGGTCTGGCAAGTGGAATGGATTTCCAGAGCATAAATTAAAGGTATTTTATCATTATTTTTCCGTTTTCTTGTATTTTATCACCTTTTCCCCCTCCAAACTCTCCTCACCTTCGAGTGAGGAAATACTTTCTGAAGATTCACAAGGCCCGGTTGACCTTTTGAGCGCCTGGATCTTTTTCCAGTTTTGATAAATTAAAGGTTTGTTCTTTCAGTCAAAAATCAGATAAAATGGGAGAACACTGTAGGCAGTTGTGAGGACACAAACAAACCAAATGTCAGGTCAGAATTAGAGACAGACAGGTGCTCTTTATTCACAGGCAATGGCTTTTTTTTACTCAACAGATATTCTAAGAAAATAATTTTGTTGTTTTTAAAGAACTTGTATAAATGTTCTATTCAATTTGATTATTATGAAAGAGAAGGTTGATATTTAAACGCACAGTATGTAATTTCTGCTGCTAGGGGTCTCTCGATCAAAACCATAACAAAAGAGTAGTTTGATGACGTCGTCCAGTAGCGTGGGATCATGGGAGTTGTACAGCTTCAGCGACAGAATGGGAATGAATAATCGTGATCCATCACGAGTGAGCAATAAAAACAATAAAATGAAAACAAGACTAGGTCAAAACCTAGTATATGGCTGGACCGTGTGTGATGTGTTTATACTAACAGTAAGTCTGTTGACTTAAAGGGTTCTTTGTTGGTTTGATCGGGTCGGGAGCGACACTGAGGCAACCAAGGAGCTGAAACCATAAGATGGGTCAACAAGAGTTTATTACCAAAAAGTAATAAATACAATCTGTTAAAACAAAAAAAATTCAACACTTAAACTATAAAAGGTTAAGAAGCTCTAGTGTCCCTTAAATAAACAGTGTAAAAGTCTTTTCTCTTTTCAGAAGAGGAGGAGAGTCTTTTCACGTCCTTGAAACGACCAGAGGGTTTT
>OMOV01099557.1:0-10036 GCA_900312565.1 Beryx splendens | reverse complement strand
GGCGGGGTTATCGTGACCTACAGACCAACCAAAACATAGCACCAAAAAAGACTGTATAGTAGAGCCCTGCGCGGGCCTGTTTTCTTAATCCCGCTCCCGGTGGATTTCTGACCATTACCGCCCGCTCCCGCCGTGTGTGTGTTTCACTCCCGCCCGCTCCCGCAGATAGTTTATTTTTGACCGCCCGCTCCCGCCCGCAACAAAGTTTCGGGACCCGCATACAAACAGAGAGGCAGAATATAATGTGTGTGTGAACGTAATGCGTCCCGCAATGCAATGTAACGAGGCAATATCGTCCGCCATTGTTGTTGTGCTCGATGGCGCCAGCGTTGCTGGGGAAGAGGAGACGTACAGTGACGTAATGACGTGGCTCTGTTGTGGCTCTCTAGCCCGTGGAAAAGCAACCGGTGCTTTGAAGGTTCGCAAGCTGAACCAACTCCGAACCAGCTCTAACACCAGCCCAGCACCAGCACGAGGTTCTTGTTGGTGGAAAAGGGGTATCTGTTGAGTGACAGTAGCTCCATGCTAACACTTTAGCACACTGTGTTGAGTGACAGTAAGCCACTAGTATCATCTGTAAAGTGAGAAAACGAGGCCATGCAGCAGCTCTAAAGCTAAATGCCAAATCATCTTAAGTGTTATCTGGCTAAGTCTGGCAGGTTTGTGTTAGAGATTGTAACATTTACATATGACAAAGATATAAATGTTTGGGATTGGCGGTGTGAGGAAATTTAAAATGATAATAACTAAGATGTATTTGTTTCATGTGCACATTTCGTGTATTCTGTGATGTCTAAATTGTAGAATAGAAACTGAGGCTTATGTTAATGATCAGTGAACTGATCGGTCTGTTATCGCAGTTTGCTGCTAGAAACATTTATCTCTGTGGTGAAAGTAAAGCATTATCTGGTTTCAGTGGAAACACCGCAGCTGTACGCTTGGAAATCAGATAACAGAAACCGAACAGATAAAAATAATTAAGCTGCATCAAATCCATCGTCAGCATTTTCAGCCAGGCCATTCGCAATACCAATTAAAGACATGACTATTATTGCTAAATAGACACTCAAATATGACATGCAAAACAAAACAAGTATGTATGAGATGGAGGCTATGAGTTAATTACCCAGAATGCTCATCCATATAGTTGCGGAGAAGGACACAAGGAGAAAACTTGCTAGTGCCATGCTGACGCAGAACAACACTCTGAAACTAGAAGTGAAAACAGCGTTAGACAGGCAAGTTCCCTAAGGTGCAACAGTCAAGTCACGCACTTCAAATGATCAAACTTCTCATTCTGCAAAACAACAGTCCTTTGTCCCTACTAACAAGATAGCCATGGACTTCTAATCCAGCATTGTAGGTTGTCAGTTAGATCCAGCCGACAGAAGCCACACTCAGTGCTGGCCCTGCGGCTCTGAACGACACGTCCAACAGCGTTTCAGCAGCTCTGTGTGTGACAAGCAGCTCACTTCAGGCACCACAGGTGAAAATGGCGATTTTGGCTGGGTTGCTCAATTGTGAAATATTTGAATATTTTACTTCTATAACTACTGTAGTTTCAGAAAACATACAAAACAATAATCAAAAAGTACAAAATGAGATCGGCTGCTAATACTTTTTTCCAACTTAACTTGACTGAACTCAACCAAATTTGACCTGTTGCTTCTTAACAAAACAGGTGGTCATTTAGGCTGCTGTATATCTTTTGTTATTCCTTTTTATGGGGAATTTTACAGGATTTTTTTGGTTATATACATAGTATTCTGTAAATAAACACAATTTTTCTATATCCATCTGTACGTCATCAGAATGAAAGAGAAAATGCAATCCGACTTCATCCACTTTGTTCTGATCAAATCGCACATTTTAATGGAATGTTTGAATAATTAACCAATTTGAATATGTTATTAACAAAACATTTAAGTCAAGGATTTGTATTTGTGTCCACATTCATAAAAAATCTCAGTCTGATAGGATGAAACAAAGTGTTTCTTCCTCTTTATCTGTGGCCTGTGACTTAAAGCAAACGGTGGTTGGCTGTGGTCAAAACCCAAGGCGTCAGTATCCACGCTGAAGAAGATGTCGCCTTTTTTTAAAGAACAGGGTTATAAGTGATAATCATTCTCTTACCCATAGGGCAGCTTGTGGATGTAGAAGGGAGCAAACAGCTTGATGACGAGGGTGGGGAGAATATCGGCCAACAGCACCGCCTGAGGAGAGGAGAGGACCACACGGTAAACCACATGTGAAGTCCATCCACGTGTTTATATGTCAATTATCATGTACCAAATTAGAAATGCTGAATGGAAACAACAAATTTCAATGGAATTTAAGCCCCCCCCCCCCACTCCTGTCCCCTTGAGCTACGGTGGCCTGTAATTGACAAATAAAGTAACATTTTCACAGTAGAGCAATAAACTTTGTCCCAGAATGCCTTTCGACAGCCCAGAGAAGTGAGGTGAACTTGTTGCATTCAATCAAAGATGAGCGTATGGGTGTATAAATTATAGCTAGCAAGCCAACTACTTTATGATCAAGGCCATACACGTTACACAAAATGCACCTTGTCTTGTGGCTGCATTGCACGCTGGTCTACTGAGGCTACTGTCAGTGGAGAAATTAGTCTCTATGCCTCTTCTACGATGGATTTCTCCCTGTATGACTGTTGAGCGTCTCTGGGTGCAAAATGGCTTTAGCTTAGTTTATTTTGATAATCAAAAACAATGCATAGCCATCAGTCATGCATTCATTAAAATCATCGAGGACAACCCATAAAGTTTCCAAAACTTATTTCCAATGTGGTCCTCAATGTAGCGGCTCTAGAAAGAAGTCTACTCTTTGATTCTGAGGGACCGCCACCAAAACCTGACGTTTACCACTGATGTTTTAGATTGCTGAAATATTTTCTGCTCTCAGAATATCATCTTACTGCTAGAGTAAGATGAAAACCATCCCAGCAAACACTGCTTATCTCACTTTTTACAAATCCCCTAACCAAGCAACTATTTGTCCCTCAAAGTTCAACACTGGTTATGGTTGTCCAATGTCATCTGATGAATCTCCATTTACCGCAGCGGAGACAGGGTTGCAGTCATAGCGGCTACTGTTGCTACTGTTTCCCCCTTCAAAGTCCAAGGTGACCACGGCTGGAGTCTAAAATAAAGACAGGAGAGCGTTGAAAGTTGGTTATTTGCTTTTAAAGTCTTTATACAGTTTTCAAACCCATTTGGAATGAACGAGTGCAAACTGCTCATACAAACGTGCTTTCTTACAGGAGCTGTGAAGTTTCCTGACCCTTGTTTTTTTAGGATGTCATGTGCGGCACTCAGCATTACCACATAAGCAAAGTTGTTGCACAATCCCAGGAGCCTGAAGCGGTCAAGAGGGAGAGATAACACTCTGTCATTTACACGTGTCAGTAACTGATGGCTAAATGGATATCAGGGTATCAGAAAGACAAATTTAAGACTTCTTAAGACCTGTTCAATGCTTCTTGGAACTGATCAGATGTCTAATTTAAACTTTAAAATAAAGAAACTAAATTGGAAAAACAGGGTGTTTCTGATTGAACATAGCTAATTAAAGTTGTGAAATTATAAAATGGTAGAACAAGAAAAGTAAGGACATGAAGTCCAACTCTGTTGTTAAGCAGATAGGATGTACATTCTGCTACTGACCCTCTTCTGTATGAAGCTGGGAGAGGAGAGAAACCTGTCACTGCATGGTGAAACAATAAATCCTCTTTAATTGGATTTAAGGCCTTAAATTGAGTTATTTCAAGACTATCTGAGACATTTTAAAGACCCTCAGACTGTAACTTCTATTTTGATCATTTCTGTTTTGCACACCTACATGCAGCGTTGGCTAGTTTCACTACACACGACTAAACTGCTGGTTGAACTGCAATTTGGTGGAAGTTCAGCTACAATCAAATGTGGAGTGTTTTTTAGTAGTTTAGTACTTTTGTTTTGTCATTTTGAGGCGTACTTAACTACTTCAACTACCAACTATTTTTGGCTATAAATTTATATATATATATTTTTTTGACTTGACATTAAGTTGACATTATTACAGCCTAGTTAGGGAAACGTATGAAATGGTTTGAAGTTAAGTAAAAACAAACTGAAGTTTGTACAAGTCAGATCCAGACGAAAAACACATTTCTTTACATTTCCATCCAACAGAAAGTTAACTTTCCTTCAATGTTTCTCTGTGAGAAAACGAAATAGTGCAGTTTGGTTTGGAGTTTAGGTCCAGACTGAGTGTAAAGTGATGGACATTACACCCAACAGATAGTTAACACTGTGGCTTAACTGCAGGCCGGATTAATTGATTTGGACTCTAGTTTCAGTCTTCACTTTATTTCAAATAAAATACTGGTTTTGTTAATATCCTGATCACGTGACTGTTATATAACACTGTAGATATCTTTCTGTTTACATAGTGGGTTGGACTAGTTTTTTCTCAGTGAACTGCCTTCATTTCACTTGATGGTAGTTCAGCTTTAGTTCAGCTTCTTCCACTGTGAATGAATTGGTAGCTTGGAAAACTAGACTTTCATGCAGCTTCCCAACATTTGACACTCACCAGAATCCAGCCCAGTTCCGCCATTGTGAGCAACGACCTATAAATAATAAATAGAAAGCAGCTTTAGCAAACTCAGGAGCTTGACCATCAATAATTAGGCTCAAACAGACAGCTGACAGACTGACTCACCCTCAGTACGTTGGACAGGACCTGCGTTGACGCTGTCTGTTTGCTCCATGGTTTTGAAAAGATTGTAAATGACTTAAAACCGAACGGACGTCAGCTAAAATGCCCTTGTGGAGAAGTTACAGCTGCTAACTGTTAACTTGCGTTACTGCGTTACCTGCTCAGCTGGCTGCAGGAAGCATCGTGACGTTAGTAAGTTAACTTAGCTAGCAGCATCTAACTGACGTTAGCTCCATACGCTTCCGCAGAGAGTTCACAGGACAGACGGACTGTTCACATAATAGAGTACACAGTAAACTCCCTACTTTACTGGCGGACAGCTAAAGGTTTGCTGTTTCACTATTGCATCTTCTCCTGTCCGTCGTGACAGAACTTTGGTGACTCACGAGACGAGACGGTGTTTCACAAAAACAGATCCCCGCGGAAACCAGCCGTGAAGGTTCCGCTTCACTGGCGACAGGACAAAAAACTAAACCACCCAGCTGATGCTCTGACCGACACATGAAGCAGGCCTACGCTGCGAAGGAAAATTAATGCCAGACTTCCATTATTACTATTTTAAAGACATCTGTCTGTCTCTTGTCATGTGGGGAGGAAAAAGAAACAGACAACTGACCTCTGACAGTCAAGTACTTTTGCTCAGAGATGATAAAAAATGGACCTTGAAACAAAAGCACTTTTTGGTGCCTGTTTTAATTTAAAAACAATGCTGTACAAATGTATAAGGTTAAAACCCTGAAGGGGCAGAACGCTCTTGAGTTTGTGCCGCTTTATTATTATTATTTGTCTTCCGCAGCTCAAATTGCCATGAGCTGGAATGAGCCAAAACCATGAAACTTGGCCCAATGGAAATGATGTGCAAATGCTTCCCAAGAAATATGAGCCCACTCGGCCAGATGGTGGCGCTGTAATTAAGGCCCAAAAATGCAATTTTGGAAGACCATGCCCCTCACACCATAAGTCCGAGTGACTTGAAATGTACTCATAGGGGCGCCACAAATGCCACAAACATGTGTCTGAAAACCCTGTGGACAGAATTTCACCAAAATTGGTGTGCATGGTCTGGGAGCAAGTATTACCCAAAATCTGAAGTGCCATATTCATTGGTGCAAGTGGTCGTGGCCTATCATCTATTGGTCATAACTCAAGATGCCTTTGAACAATCCTGATTAAACTCACTGGAGACATCCTGCGCCATCTCCTGAACATACACACCGAGTTTCGTTCAAATCCAGTGGAGGGGGGACAAATGCTGAAATGCTGCAGGCTTTGTGATGATGAAACAAGTGTGTGCTTGGTCTCGCTCCTTTAAACAGAATTAAACTAGCTGAAGTGACTTTGCTCACCTTTGTGAAGCCTGAAACTCGCTCGTTGCTGCTTGCGGCTTTAATGTTGGCCTATTAAGCTGCTTCCTTCTGTTGAGCACAAAAAGGTTTGAATCCTCGAATTGCCGCTTGCAGCTATATATTTTTTATTATTGTGCTGTGAAAGGAAGAGTTGTAAATTGCACATCAGGCACGTAATTGTTTTTTTTTTATTTAATCTTTTACATAGCCTAAATACAATAGAGTACACAATACATATTTAGCCTATATAGCCAGTTCATGAAAACTTTAACATTTGCTGTTCTTTCTAAATATACATCCTGTCCAAACAACACTATATTCTATCATACCGAGCCAGCTGAATCAGCTTGGAAAATGACAATTAATTTGTCTTAATTGATCACATTTTTTCTCTCCAAGACAACACTTAGGGTTAGGGTTAGGTTTGTAAAAAGATATCCCATGACTCCCCTGTCTCATCCAACAACTGGACAGCTGTGTAGGGAGCCATTGGCAAGGCACAGGCCGACGCATGTTACTGATACGCCCTGTCAATGTGAAACTCTATAAATGCGCAAAAGGAAGAATTGGTTAAGTAAGGAAAGACCTCAACATGGTTAAGTTCAGAACCAGGTGATGGTCGACGCTGTACATTCAATCCAAAAACTCCCTCTGTTGGGTGTAGGCATGACCCTACCATGGTTGGGTTTAGAGTAAGCTGATGGACAATGCTGTCACCAGAACGCATAAACTTCTTTGGTTGGGTTTAGGCAAGGAGCCCGTCTGGGTTATGGTTAGTAATAGCAGCAGCAGTAGTAGCAGTTGTAGCAGTATTGGTACTAGTAGCAGCAGTAGTAGTAGTAGTATTTGTATTGTATTATTAGTATTATTGTATGTTCATAAGGGTTCTTGACATGTAATAAATTGCCAAAGTCCACCTTCAAGAACCACGATGTGTAGCAACACCTACGTGACAGAGGGAAGGCTGTTAGTGCTGATTAGAAGCTGCTGCTGATTTAATCTGTCCAGCTCTGTATAAAGCTGAAGCTCGTCCCTCTGGGCCAGAGCCTACTGGTTCACTGCGTCACAGCCATGGCATTCTCTGCTCTACTGACTGTGGGTTTGCTGATCCATGAAGTTGCAGGTGAGAAACACTACCATTGTCTTAAGAACATTATTCTCATCTAGAAGGATGGATGTGATGATTTAGGCTGCATGTAACTCCATACAGTCAGGAAGAGGGTGGAGGATAAACCCACCTTAACTCCATTAAGTTTGCCATAGTAAGTACTATCAAACTGGTGCAAGTCATTTGAGGATTGGGTTTGGTAGTGATTGTTTTTGTGTAAGTATAATTGATCTTTGTTTTTAGGTATGACTGTACATAAAAAGTGCCGCTGATGTAGACTTAACCTAATCATGAAACAAGTGAAATTGTTTATCAAATATGTAAGATGTTTCCACTTATACAATGGCAAACCACTGAAAATTCTTGAGACCGATTCTTAGTTATAGCAGTACTTGTAGTCAAATAATTGCACATTTGTCATAAATAAGACTTTAAAGGCTTTATATTATATATTGGGATTGTTCAAAATCCCGTTACTACATCACAGATTTTTGAACAATCCCATGCTTCCGTCCCTGTGCCTCCCATCAAATAAAACTGCCTTTCTCTCTGTAACAGTTTGTACTGAACGCCAGAAAGCTCAGCTAACCCTTTCATTGGATCATCAGTTATATTTTGTGCTATGGGGGAGTAAAAATATGACTTATTGCCACTTTAACTTACACTGCATTTTAGGTTCTTCTGGAGCTGAGGTCAGGAGCTCCATTGTGGGGGGGCAGGACGCTCCAGTGGGCCGCTGGCCGTGGATGGTTCACCTAAACATCAGCAACGGCAGCTACAAGTGGCGCTGTGGTGGCTCGCTCCTCAGTGATGAGTGGGTGCTGACTGCTGCAAGCTGTGTGAACCAGTAAGTGTGTCTTCGTCTATGTGTGCGTGTGTTCTGCAGTGGAATCACTGATCGCCATAAGTAGGGATGGGATGATACGCTTATCTGACGATACGATTTGATAGGCGATATGTGGTTCACGATTCAATACAACCACGATACGATGCAATAAATAAAAGTTCAGTGACAACAAAGTGTGACTGCAGAATTCTGTTTATTTCTAAGAAACAAATCTTTCTAGCGATGGCTTTGGCTTGCTAGAATGTAAACAGTTGAAAAATGTTATCACAAACTAAATAAATAAATGTAAATGATATAATTTGGATGGAGAGCTTGTGAAACGGGGATGGACAAGACATCTCATTTGTGATTACTACAGCAGAGTAAAATGTAGCTAATATCGCATATTCATTTTTCTGCCCCATGATACGTATTTCCACATTTTTGTACTGCAATATATTCAATTTTTATTTTTCATCCCGTCCCTAGCTATAAGTCAACTACTGTAATAGTGTGTGTGTATGTTCTTGTAATTTTATCCTTGTGCAAACCAGTTTGAGTTTTAGACCTTCGTACTGAGGACATTTTGGCCGATCCTTACTTCTATAAGGGGCTTGTTTAGGATTGGGAATTGCGTTTAGGGTTATGATTAGGATTAGTTTTCGATTAGGGGAAGGTTTTTACGGGTTATCATTTCTCTACTAATTCCAGAAATCTGTGTGTGTGTCCTTCGCATATCTCGAGAACCGTTCATCCGATCGACTTCACACTTGGCGGGTGTGTTGCTGGAGACCCGAAGAAGTGCAGTGTCAGATTTGGTGCCATTTGGACACGTGACATTAATATTGAACGTATGGTTCTATATTAATAAACTTAGCGGCGGGGCGAACAGCGCTCTATGCAGCAGCGAGGCAAACGGGTACTGCACTTGCTGGGGACCCAAGGAAGCGCAGCGTCGACTGTGAAGTTATTTGGATGAGCGGTTCTCGAGAAAGCTGCAAGCAGCAATCGCCTAGTTCCAGACATGCACGTATTGATCGGGCACGTGTGGTTCTCGAGAAAGCTGCACTCCGCGCACACGCGGTCACGTTTTGAACGGGCACTGCACTAGTATAGTCAATGGAAGGTCCTCATAATTAAATAAAACAAATATGTTTCTGCATGTGTGTGTCACAGACAGCGCCACCCCGACTGGAAAAAATCAACGATTTGGCTTGGCGCCAATAACCTGAGGGGGTATTTCAGGTACCGAGGTATTAGCGGCATCAAATTCACTAACTTCCAGCCCAGTGGCTACCTGAACAACATCGCCCTGATTCAGATGTCCAAGAAGGTCGTCCTCACCCCGCTGATTGCACCTGTGAATCTGACCACGATCTACGACAGCTTTGATTCAGCGTCCGAGTGTTGGATCACTGGCTGGGGCAACATTGGGAAATATAGTGAGTTCAACACATAATGCCCATGTAGGGACAAATGAACACACAGATACACCACACTCACAAAAGAGATCCATCTATTACAAACTGTCAGTGTTAGTCATCAGATTCAAGAAATTCCTGTCAAATCAATTTAAGTTACATTACCATTATATCCATATAGCACTGTTTGAAAATTGGCTTAGTCTTAGCTCATGTTAAAATAATACAGTATGTTATTGATAGATTGTCCTGTTGATCAACTTATCCATTAAGTGGTGAGAAAATGGACACCAATAATATATCGTTAGTTGGTGGGCGATGGGAGACTGATGAATACTTTGCTGAATACTGCAATGCAATATTTATGAATCTACAGGCCATAAAATAGAAACTACTTACTTACACACTTTTTATTGCTAAAACCTCAGTCGTTTACTGGATATTGCTAGTGGCCTCAAAGTGCGGGAGAGACATCTACCGACCGGCCTGCATACCCAGAATGCCTTGCGGTCCCAAGAAGGCCGTGCACCCGTCGGGATGCGTCGGGATCGGCAAATCTTATGATGGGGGAACAGAGAAACGCCATGAAACTCTTGAAACATATTAGATCGGACGAGCG
>OMOV01099548.1:0-12837 GCA_900312565.1 Beryx splendens | reverse complement strand
TTACATCTTTAACATGAGTTTAGCGTACTCATTGCATATACTGCCACTTACTCTGTGTATCTCATGAAAACCACACCTCTGTTAAAACCGGTTGTGATGACATGATGGTGTCATGAGAAAAAAATAAGTTATCATGGAAACGGTGCATTTTTGTAATTTATTGTGGTGTGTGTGTGTGTGTGTGTGCGCGCACGTGTGTGTGTGTGTGTGTGGGTGTATGGGTGTAAATGGGAGGAGATCACTTTCAAATATATATAGGCCAGTTTACCAATGAAAAGTTACTGTTCTGTTAATTTGCTGTTTTTGATGGTTCATATATCATAACTATAAATCATCACTTCCTCTGTCTGAGCATAGACAAAATCACTTGCTATTGTCACCATGGATTATCAACTCAATGGACTTCTAAAGCACTATGGTAAATATCTTTACAATCTCTTGGCTTATGAGTGGCACCTTTTACAATGCTGCGTGTTTTATTGTTACATGCTAGATCTATACAGACATAGATGTGCATGTGGGTGCATTTGCATATCTTGTAATAGTAGTGTGAGTGTGTTGACCTACGTATCCACATATCAGGGGAGGCTGGTCCATAGCTATCCTGCCTGTTTACACACTTTAACTATATTGGTGATAGCAGGTGATCGACAATTGGCAATTGGTCCATTTTGTTGCGTGTTGGCATATTTTTCTTATTCGTCTGGATAACTGGCCAAATATAGATGATGTGACATCATGTGGAGATATTTCCAGCGCAGCTACAATTAAGTTTAACAACAGGAATTTTTTCATCTAGCTCAAACATCAACAGCATCAGTTCACCTGAATCAAAGAGCGAGGGCTTCTTTCTAGACTCACCATTTTGCACCAAGAGACGGTCACCAATCATACAGGGAGAGATCCATCGTAGAAGAGGCAGAGAGACTGATTTCTCCACTGACAGCAGCCTCAATAGACCAGAATGCAATGCAGCCACAAGACAGGTTGTGTTTTGAATAAGCGGTGCGACTTTACTCAACTGGAGAAACTCTCTCTCCGCTATCACTATCACTATCATTATCACACTCTCCTCAAGTTCACACCCGTACCCTGGGGGTTGTTATCGAAAGGCATTCTGGGAAATCACTAACTGAAGTAGAAGTAGACTAGTTTGAGGGAAAGTGGATATACCAAAACAGTAAATCACAACTCTGCATCACAAAATAACTCCGAGCATGCACTGAATATCACAGAGCGCTAATAACAGTATGAAGAAAGGGAGGAATTTTATTTTTATCCTCTGTCTAAACACGTACTCACCCAAAACTTCCCTTTTCAACAAACTAACCACAATCTCTTTTCCTAGTACTTCTATTGACGCTCCTGGTAGTCAAGTGCCGGCCAGCGCTTCCTGCTCCAGCTCCCCTGGACTGTAACAGTGCCTTAGACAGCACTAAGAGACTTGCAGAAACAGTGGCATATGAAGCAACTAAACTACTCGAGGCATACGTAAGTACCAGCTGGGGATTCTGTTGTTGCAAAAAACACACGTACACACACACACACACGTACACATGCCATTTACTGTGTAAAACCAAAGCATAATCCTGTGGTCATGAGCATCCTTATTTAAACTTCCTTTTTTCTGGAAATGTTGTACTTCTTTAACTCTCTTACATAGCGTACAGTAGCCATGCACTGAATGTGTACCTACAAAATAGACTATTTTGCATCAGGTACAGTATTCATGTATTTGTACCCAGGGCAAAATGCTTCACTTTACCCACTGGGCCAAAGTCACACTCCCTCAAGATCTAAAACGACGCTGATCATGTCTGTGACAGCCTTAATACACATATTCGATCTTGGTCTTTCCCATCCTTGCATAGCTATTGGTGTGAGATCTGAAGTCACTGGGACACAAATTGAGCCTGCTGCTATTACAGCACTGTTACAAATCCGTCCTCCCACACTGCCTGTTGCGGAGTGTAAATGTGACCTCATGTAACTCCGTTGTTGTGATATTTGACACGGCTCTAGAGGAAGTCGCCAGTCCCTCCCTCTCACTTTTAGTATCAAAAAAAAAGAAGATCATATAATAGTACTAACAGTACAGGGTTCCTCTGACCAATTCAGTAAGCTCTAGAGACGCTTCTTTGCAGATGCTGAGAAGTTTCACCTCCTATCTACCCCAGACTGAAGATGTGGTTCATTGATGAATTAGGAATTCTACATTCCAATTTAAAACATCACAAAGTGTGGCTGCAATAGAGAAAAGCGTCCCATCCCCCCTAATTGAGACCTTGTAAATTGGTCTTATTTGCCCAAACTCACCAACATTAGATCTTTTGCCTCTCTCCCCCCTTTGGTTTCAGGTTTTCACTGATGTAAGAGGATTTGAAGCTCAAACTTTTCAAACAGTTACCTGTCGCTTCTATTTGGAGCCACTAATGTGCAAAGTTTCCTAGTGCAGCTTTAACTGATATGCTTGCACCGATATCATAACATGTGATTTGTTTCTTACATGTGCTTTAACTTCGTATGCGACATAAAGGACGAGTCAGCTGCATGTGTCCCTTATTTTTGATGTGGACTTCGCTTTTCCTTTCATGTACACTTCCGCACCAATTTACATGGCCCATTCCAAGTGTCTTGACATGAGCTGAGCAACTGCAATTGGGCTGTTGTTTGGATTTTAAAAAAGTCTATAAGATTGTACATTTGTGTTTATTTTAGCATGATCACTCTCGCTCCATGATTAGATTGATGCTAGAAGAGTGCAGTTTATTCATTTCAGACCTTTTACTTTCTTACAGGAGACGTTTCATGGCAGTATGTTTGGTTCGATCCCAGCCGAGGTCCCCAATGCCACAGTCTCCGGCACCAGCACTTCAGAGAAGCTGCAGAACATCTACACCAAGGAGGTGCTTTTCCACTGGCACCTGTCCAAGGCAGACGAATACCAGACTGACGTTTGGGGCGAACCAGAATCTATTCAGCAGCCCATGAAGCACACCAAGACCCATCTCCACAACCATTTCCGCAAAGTAGAGGAGTTGCTCAAAATCCTCAACCAAGAAAGCTCTTTGCCGACTGAGGCGGCCCCATCACAGCTGCCCCACAACAACGACTACGCAAAGAAGCGCTATGGATGGGCCGTCATATCCAACCTGAAGGATCTGATGAAACAAGTTCAGCGAGAACTTATGGACATGGAAGCAAAGGGCGTGTGTGACAAAGAGACAGCAGCGAGTGAAAGCTCTTAAATGAAGACTAAACTGTTTTTAGTCATTTATATTTATTAATGCACTCTTATTTATTGATATTTATTTGTTGAAGTGTTCATTTGAATTAACAAATCTGTGGCCAGCAGACTGTAATGTAGCCTGAATCAGACTTGAGTACTTGAGTACTTGAGTATTTATTTATTTATTATTTATATCCTGAATTTCCCCAAGGGGATTAGTAAAGTGCTATCTTATTTTATATACAAATACATATATAAAATATTATTTATTGATTGATTTATCTATCTATCTATTTATTTATTTATAAATGTAAATCTCTATATTATATATTGTACATATAATATATTGTGTAAAGTAACTGTCCAACCACAACCTCAACCTATTCTGTAAAGTCTGTGTCTTATAACTATAACTTTGTACTGCAGTGTTTATATATTTTCTTATGTTTTATGCTGCTTTTAGTCTGTATGTGTTGTTTGTCTACACCTACTCCATCTGGCAAGGTGGATTCCTGGTGTTGTGCGTGTAAGTGCACTTCATAAAGCATTTTTGATTCCATGATGTTTGGTTTCTATTCACTTTTAATTGATTTCACAAAAAGTGCTGAAAGCTTTGATAGTCAGCATCCTACTGCGTGTGTTTCTCAGCTGTAGTGCAAAGATGTGACCAGTTTTTAGCAATCCATCACCTCACTCCATTTTAATTATGTAATATCTGATCAAGCAAATCAGCCCAGTGTGGTAAAAATACTGTTGGGGTGATTCAATAATGTAGAATTATGAATTGCAGTTAGATTGGACTGCACAAAACTGGAACAAACCAGGCTGACACGTAAGGATATTGTGGAGGCTGTGGTTAGAGTCACATCTACACAGGAAGTTTATTATCACAGCAGAAGAAGGGTCAAAAAATGGATTAATCAACCTCTGTAATCACGTCATAAAAATGACATCAAAAGTGTAATTAATCATACACTATTGGTGTTTGGCTTTGGTTAAATGAAGTGTTCAACCTGAGAGTAGACAAGCTGAAGGTGAACTCGTCTAAAAAACCTTTGATCTACAGAGATGAGATGCTGCCTTATCTTTAGCATTTGATCCAAAGTAAGAAATGTTTAGAAATGATTTTCACTTCTATGAAATACAAACTCACTGTTGTTTTAGATCTTGTAAGTTGGATAAAGGCCAATAATAAACTCTTTTGAGAAGTCTTTTCTCAGCTGTGTCTCCTGCTTGGTTTCTACCTACACACCTAAACAACTCACAGCACCAAAGCCTCTGCAGCATCATTTATTCTTGTCTTTGTACATTTTTTAACCAACTATCCAATTGCATATGTTAGGAATAAGGTTATGTTTTGGTGCAAAGGTTATCCAGTGTTATGCTTGAAAATAAACCATGAAAAATGTTTTTCCAATTCAAGATGCAAAAACACACATCTCATGAGTCACCAATTTATGACGGTGTCCACACTCATACAGGTTTGTTCTGAATACATGCTTATAAGAATTCATCAGTAGTTCGCAGCATTTCCTTAATTGGTAATAACAAAGAATGACATGCAAGGTGTTCGCCCTCGTAGAGGAAACGAGTCTTGATTGGCTTGCCTGATGTCTTTTTTCATCAAAGGATAAGAGATGGGGGAAGTTTATCATAAGAGCTCCTTTCTCAGTATCTGACATCGCTTTAACGTATTGAAAAACTGGACAGGTTGAGTGGAACCAACTTTAAGAATGAAATACCAAGCAGGTACAGTAGGCCATGCAATTTCATTATCCTTCATTCATCAGTCAAACAGTTGAACTGTCAGGCTCTACAAGTCGAGACGCACTTCTTTCAAACTTTGAAATTCATGCATTAGACTGGTGAAAACTGCAAGACCTGTGATTGTGCATGTAATTCTTGATCTGCAGGATTTCTGAAAGTGATGTGTGCCTGGATGGTGTTTCTGTTGCAAAGCTGGGATGCAGCCCATGTGCCAAAGAAGCCTTTCCAAGCGGTCACCGGTGCGCCCTGCAAGCCGAAACAGATGACAGCTCTTACCAAAGCCAAAGTCAAAGAGTGCTTGACCGGCTTTGTAAGTAACACGATCCTTTAGGTTTCCTACATCTCACTGTATGTGTGTCTTGGCCACAGTCTTATCACACTGTAATTGTAGAAACTGTAACTGTAGAACTACTTTCTGTCACAGATTTGGAACTTATCTATTTCAGTGCCAGAATGACGTGAAAATGAAACTTCTTGGCTCTTGTTATAAAAGGCACAAGACTCTATAGCTGCTGCAAAATGGACTCATCTTCAGTGTGTGAGGCAGTTTCCAAGCTCTTATCCCTACAAACACTTCCACAACAGTTGAGTGGAGACCTTTCAAAGGGATGTGAGGAAGAATTCCAAAAGACAAAAAGGAAAAAGATATCTTGCGTTAGCTGACTATAGTATAGTGAAACGTCCAAGTGCTGTCATATTGTATATCAGCATGCCTGTCCAATCAAATTACTCGACCGGATCAAACTGTTGTATAAAGGCACTTTCCCCATAGATTTCTTACATATACATATGGAACAAATCTCATCGTGTCTTTCCACACTGAGATATCTTGTCTGACTCTGCAGAAACACAGAACTGTGAGGGGTAAGAGCCATATTTGTGAGGGTGATAGTGATGTTTTGGACAGTTGGGTGTTTCATGTAGCAAATAAGCCATACACAAAACTAATTCCCTCGCTTGACTCCCCTACCAGGATGAAGCCAATGGGGAGGATCTCCCTCTGTGGTCCCCAGGCTTCCCAGAGCTCCACGCCCCCCAGGACTCCCCTCCGCTCGGGGGGAAAGTTCAGTGTAGCCTGCTCTTCATGGCTCAAGGCCTGGAGGAAGTCCTGGAGGACCAGAAAAATAACTTGAACACCGAAGATGTTTCACTTCACAAGAAGCTCAGAGATACCATCTCCATGGTGAAAATGCTTGCAGCGTGTGTGAAGAGTGTTCTGGGAGGCGAGTGCTCCCCGGAGCCACCACGCCCCAAAATGCCCCAGCAGGGATTTGAGAGGAAGAAGTGGGGCCACACGCTGCTGGAGGCAGCCGGACTCTATCTGGCCTGGCTGGAGCATGAGGTTGTGGTCCAAATGTCTAAAGTCAAAGTAAAAAGTAACAGCAACCCTAAAAATACGGAGGCACCTGTTACAAAATACTTTGAGGGGAGTGGATATCTCCAGCAAATCTCACAGTGAGGTGACAACATGATTGAAGTTTGTGATACAGACATGATTACTGTTTATTGAAGCTTTTCTACAATTGTTAAATTAAGCATATTTTTTGCAAAACTTTATCCCTTGTAATTATTGCAATTGAAAATGTTATTATTATTTCTGCCTGACTTGAAAATAATTTCCTAAAAGTCTGTTTTATAGATTTGGAAATGCCTTCTTTATTTGTCAAGTATAATACATTTTGACAAACCTTTTATACATTAAAAACTTCTGTCCCATTTTTCATACACTAGAGAAGTGATGTGTGAAGTGTGATGCAATTTAACCCAAGTCAAATCCCTTGTATGTGTTGCATACTTGACCAATAAAACCTGATTCTGATTTTCCACTGTCACTGATTCCTTACTGAAGGCCTGCAGTACAGATAATATGAAATATAAAATACAACCATACAGTTGATTTAATCGCAAAGCACTTCTGAATTTTTTACTGTCAACTGTTTACTAACTATATCCAGAACGGCTTTGTTCAATTACACTTGTTACTTAGTGGCAACACACTGTTCCCATGTGACAGCAATTAATCAACTTGCCAGAGAGGAAAATGAGAGGGGGCTCTGATATATTTCCTAATTACGACAGAGTTTGTTTTCTCTGCCTTCAGAATGATTAATTGTTTTGGTCTGGCCATGTTTCCCTCGTGAGGTCGACGTTGCCTGAGGTAGAAAGAGAAGCTGATAAGGATCATCTTCAGGGAGCCACCGGTTTGGACTCCAATCACTGTATTCCACGGTGAAACGTGTGGTGGACAGATGGACAGTGCGTGGTAAGGCAGATAAGGCTGTCAAACTCCCATCACAGCGATGCGAGGGAACAACTGCACTGTAACAAAGATTAATGTGGGCCTCCACATCCTCAAATTAAGTTATCAATTAATATTCAATTAGAAAGTCCAACTGCTGATGGCTCTATAGGAGCTTCAAATGGGTCCTCACCTCAACATACTGCTGAGTATCAGCAGGGTTCACACATTTCCCATGTTTTTCAGGACCTTCATTTTTCCAAACTTCCTCAGAATTTTTGATGTTTTACTACTTTTCCGGGCATGGAAATTCCCCAAATGATTTTACATACCTTTCTATACATGCCAGGCCTTTGTGGGAACCCTGTATCAACATCAAACTTAATTTCTATTTGACAAACATCACTTTTTCAATTCTTTGATTCACTCTTCTGTAGTAGCACTACTCCCATTGACTTTAATCATATCAGATTTTCCTCTGCTCTTTTTGGCTAAGTGTTTGGTGATTGCATGTTCACTTGATCATATGCCTGACCATATGGGACTATTTCTTCCTTTTTCCAACACCTTAATCCTGTTATTTTCACATCTTGATGAATGTCAGAGCTTTCAAATGCAGGCCTTTCTCTGGGATTTTGCAGCTGTTAAAAATGCAGCCATGTCTATCACTGTTCGTTGTGATAAACAACAAATAAGCCTATATTTATCTTTACATTTCTAGTACTCAGAGTATTCTGTTGCATCACCACACGGCCATTTTCGTAGGAAAGTAACAGGCGATTGTAATCAATTAACAGGTGATTAGAATCAAATGACAGCCACAGCCAATGAGCTGTGTATGCTAAAACACCATGTTAGCAGGAAATGTATGTGACGTCATAAGAATACTATGAATTGTACTAATGAATTCTTCGAATATGAATTCATGAAGTCAGAAAATGCTCTATTATCATTTTTAAAGACATATTTACATTAGCACATGGAGTAAAACACTGTCCTCAAAATAATGAACAAAAACAAAGAACAAAAAGCAGTATAAATTATAAGCGAAGTAATTTCACAGTCACTTTTATTAAATAGCTATTCCATATGCATGCGCTACACAC
This sequence comes from Beryx splendens, assembly GCA_900312565.1. Classification (NCBI taxonomy): domain Eukaryota; kingdom Metazoa; phylum Chordata; class Actinopteri; order Beryciformes; family Berycidae; genus Beryx; species Beryx splendens. The sequence continues at coordinate 4,496 of OMOV01099548.1, read as the reverse complement.
AGAAGTTATGACACATTCTCTGCTGTTTTGAAACGTCCAACGATACATAAAAACAGCCGTTATTATCGCATATCTGGGTTAAAGTGAAGCCTATTTCATGGACATTGAACGGTATGAAGCGAATCCCGATGGATGAGCTGCCTGCTATGTAGACCTGATGATCATCACGGATGAATTTATGAAGCGTTCTATGCACTTATGAAGTGTAAATAATCAAATCACGTACGGTATTTGTCCATTTTTGAGGTTGGTCTGGTGTCCTGGTTACCTTCGTCGCTATGCCACTGTAATGCAAAACTGTCCCAAGATGGCAAATTTCGTCGTAGAGGTGGAAAGGGCTGTGTTTCTTCTCCATACACATTTAGGGGTCCCACAGGAGCGCTGTACCGGCCCAGGGTTTCTCTTGGACCTCCTTAATCCCAAGACAAAAGTCACACTCATATAGGGAGGAGTTCTGGAGGACTTTCTCCATAGCAGTACTTTGCTTGAGGGTTCCGGTAGGTGTTCTCATGTTGAACACTCTGCATGAGAAAAAAAAAGACAAAAGTCAGGTTAACAACATTGCAGTATTTTTGTTGTTCACGCAAATGTATTCTTTGCTGCTGTACATACATTAAGCATTAAATATATTTACATATGAAATGGGTCAGAAGCCTTTCAGTAAGCGGTGGATTATTCTTGTTGTTTGGACTATTGAAGAGTACTGCTGTGCACATGGCATCCTCAACCTTTAGTAATGCATTCAAATTTGATCCAGGGTGGTTTAGGGCAGTGATTCTCAACCTTTTTCATATCAAAGACCCCTAATTTAGTACACACCGCTAGGGCCCCGGACCCCTATTTGATGAGATTTTGTCTCTCGGACCCAAATCTGAGAATATTTGTATTGTTAGATATGAGTTTGTCCAGAATCCCATGACTGTATTGTAGGTAGAGAGATAACAGAGAAACTATGATCAAAACAGTTATTCTTCTACACTCTCTAATTGTGTTAACTTCTTGTAAACGAAATAATGCTGAAGTTTAACAATTCATCAGTTTGCTGGGGACCCCGTGGGAACACCCTCATGGACCCCTGGTGGTCCCCGGACCCCATGTTGAGAACCACTGGTTTAGGGGACTGAAATAATAACACATTCATTTAGCTCTCCAAGGAGACCAGAAACATTCACATTTTTACCTGACACTCCTGTCAAAAGAAAGTGACAGTAAGTGCAACGGCAGAATGAGCTTAAACTCCTAGACTGTCAACATCAAAAGCAGCCAGCAGTAAGGAGGGAAAGGGTCAAAGACACTGCAGAACGGATGTAACAAATATTTGTCCCTAGATGATTCATGTGTGACATAAGAGCCAGTCATAAAACGTAAAAAGGAAATGCCATTTTCTCTATTTGTCCTGTCTTTCGCTTTCAGGAAACTGAGGCAAACAATCATAATGAGTCACTGATGAGCAAAACAGAAAGCCGTGTACGTCTCTCTGACACTGACAGCTGTCTGAGAACTGTGTTGATAAATATACAAGTGAAATACTGACTTTCACTGTGTGTTCTATAGTCCAAGAGGTGGACAGGAACCAGCTCTGTCCAGACCAGCCCAAAAGGAACCAGTGTGGGTTGTCTCTGTGGGACAACTAACTTGATGATGACTAGATTAACGGTACTACTACTTTCCTAATGCATTTTAGTAAGTTGGGAGTGTCTAGTGTTTAGTCTGTGAAAGTTGACCTGAAGTTTCCCCGTGCAACATACTTGTGAGGAGGTCCGGCACTTGGCCAGGCATAGCTCAAAATGGTCCTCCACAGCAGTGAAGAGATTCTGGAAGCCTTCAGCTGCACGATTCAGGAAGCGCTCAAGAAGAGGTTGCTGAAGAAGAGGAACAGAGATAACAAGAGCGCATGTGTAGAGCAGGCATGAAGCAGATTTTAATCTGTTCTTTTTTCATGGTCATTGCTCTGTGATGTACACAGCTCACAATATCAAGATTTGAGTTTGAGACACATTTCAACGCCTTGCATGCAAAAGATATTCTCTCAAGATGCGGCATGTTTGCAATTGAGTTGCTGTTGACGACAGCAGTAACAGCTGCCCCTCGGCAGTATCCTCGATTTAGACGATTACCTTATCAGGCTGGAGGCAGCAAGACACGCAATACTCATAGATGTTACAGCAGCCGTTGGCCAGGCAGCTTTTACAAATGTACTGTCTGGAGCTGGGGGCGTTGACGTTACAGCATCCGTTCACCAGCAAGTCCTTTCTCTCGCAGACGTAACCTGTAAAACATTAACACAGACACACAGATGAGCATTGATTAAAGGCTACAAAACAGTATGACAGAGCGGTCACTGTATCATCACTGTATCAAGTGGTGGAGACCAGTTGGCTGCATTACTCACCGAGCTCATCTGTGAGCAGCGTCTTGCCCTGGATGGAGTTTCTGCACTGAGTGATCTGCCGGCTGCTGTTGCCCAGGTTGAAACGGACCTTCCAGGGGATGCGATGGTCTGAATCCCTCACCTCCAACAGGGTGCGGTCCCGTATCGTTCTCTCCTCCTGAAAAAGACAGACGACGACAGCAAATGATGTTCAGTCATGAAATGTCCTCAAAGTATAATTTAGTATGAAAAAGCTCAGAAGGGACTGCCACGACTTGAGTGGAGTTCCTGTACCTGTTTGAGCGTGCTGGTGAGGAAGTAGATAAGAGACAGTCCAAAGACTACACCTAAAACCCAGCGCTTTCTCAGTAATCGGCGTAGCACCATCATGGCATGGCTTTCTTGGGGAGATGCCAGTGACAATGAACCCTTAAGTCCAAAACATCAGCCCTGCACAGGTCTGAATCCCCTGACTAAATTATCTGTCAGGGATATGTAATAATTGGTGTCTATCTGATGACTGACTAAAAAATGTAAAACCAAGCAAAACTGGCAAGCTAACGTTAGCTAGCTTTGTTAGAATACAAATATGGTGCACAAATACTAGCAGGTAAATGCATTCCAGTTTCTGAATCCAGCCAGCTAAGTTACATCAGCTAACCCATTTTGTAGGCTCACTAACAGTAAGCTAAACAGACATTGCGCTTTGCAGCTGTAAAGCAAACTTGGCTCTTGACATACATTAAAGCTCCATGAAAGCTGCTCACACACAGTTAGAAACAGGTATCTAATTGGCAAGCAAGCTAACGGTGTCTCAACATAAAAGACTGCTTTGTTAGCCTACTAGCTAGCTGTCGTTAGCGTTAGCTAGTGGTCTTGTGTAGACACTGATGCGAGACAACTAAAACAATTATTTTTTCGACACAGTTCCCCCTGGCAACGCAGTCACGTCTCCTCTGACGAAAACGACTCGGCAATGTCCAAAATCACGTATAACAAGCCGCTAGTGTTCTTTTATCCCACGAAATATGACATCCACCATCATCAAAACAAATTTCCAACACGGATGTGGTGTGGTGGGAGGGAGGACGCTGATTGGTAGACAGTCGTCCGCGTTGACGTCATACAGGAAGAGCGTCCATCCCTCCAGAGCACAGCGGCGAAGCTTTCCTCTCTCTTTTGCAGCAAAACAGCAGTCAACCAAGCTAACCAAACGCAAACTATGACAAGTGCAGAAGGATAATTCAGTGTACTGATTCAGGTAAACATAAATCACCTTCTACAAATCTGTCTAACCGCTGCCAGCTGTGTAATGCATGAAACAAACATTGGACGGAACAGCTGAGGTTACAAATTGTAGGTCGGCCAACTGCCACTGCCAGATGACTGTTGATGTTTTCCGACCTGCATCCACAGGACTGGACCATGTGGTGAGGAGCGGTATGCCATGCAGAGGAGACACAGCAGCAACACGGATGGCATGCCCTCTGAAAGGTGGGAAGAGGAACCATCAGTCTCTGCAGGCCCTTTGTTATTGTATTGTCTTGTATAGAGGACAACATGCACAAACAATAGCTGGGTCTCATTTACAGCTAGGCTAAATGGTCAAATGCATGCTTAAACAGAATAGCTTGAGCCATATGGAGACAGAATGCTACCAAATTTATGGAACCCTGACACAACATAATATTAAAGCATTATACATCAGAAGAATGTATTATAAGATTAGTACACTAAGGCCCAGATTTACTAAAGCCTTTAGTGGGTACAAAAACCTTTGCAATGTTTAAAGTCAGCACAAGACGTGATCGGTGCAAGACATTTGTTTGACCAATCAGGAGCTGCCATTGGTTTTACATATGAGTTTTTGCACCCATGAAAGGCTTTAGTAAATCAGGGCTTCAAGGTAAAAGAAAGCCATTGTCCAGACTCACTAACAATGATTTTGTCCCTTCTGTATAGGAGCCGTAGCCAAACCCTGGGATCAGAGAGTAGCCTGGACGAGGGCGGCGTGTTCGACTGCCTGAAGCCCGACTCGCCCACTTCACCGCAGCAGCTCTTCTCTGGCCTGGTGGGCGTCCCCTCCGGCTCCGTCTCCTCTGCCCCCTTCCAGGCCGCCGGCCTC
>OMOV01099513.1:0-13659 GCA_900312565.1 Beryx splendens | reverse complement strand
CACATTATTTTGACTAAGTACAGTATACATATATATTACAATTACAATTAATAATAGTAGTAATAATAGTGGTGGTTGTACTACTACTAGTAGGACTACTAGCAGTAGTATACTAGTTGTCATATTAATAGTAGTAGTAGTAGTAACAGTGGTGGCAGTGGTAGTAGTAGTATCATTAGCACTATTAATATCATATATGTCACATTTAAAGATTTTGACAACATCAGTCTGACCACATAGCCTGAGCTGAGTTTACGGTATAGGGCGGTTTGAGCTTACCCAAATCTCTTGGCCCAGTCACAGACACTGATAAACCAAGAGGTCTTGACAAACGGGCTAGTCCACTAAACTCAAATCAGGGACAACAACAAGTAGCATTCAGGATCTGGATGCATCATCGATCACAAGGTTATGACAAACGTAATTTGGACACATCACCAATCACAAGGTCATGGCAAATGGTATGATTCATAGAATTAGCAGAGTTTTAGGGATTTACAAGATGACCAAAGAAGGTTTTATCAGTGGAACGGAAACAATATCAGAGATAAAAGTAGCTCTTCCTGTGAGTCATAAAACAGGTGAAACAGTAATCACTCCTCTGACCTACATGCCTCTCAGATAAGAGAGTTGTTGGTCAACCTGAACCGCCTGCTATACTGGACTTGGAGGACAAGTAATCACATGGAGACAAAGAGCACTCAGGAAATGTACAGCAGGGTGAGAAATTAACACCATCACCACATTTACCAAACTGGCTGTGGTTGCAAAACTTTGCCTTCTGCACCAGCCACTTTGACAGGTAAAAAATATCATCATTCACCGCCTATATCAAATGGTGAAAGCACATGAGTTTTGGTATTTACCAGCCACTATTGTTGCCAAATTGGTTCCTGTCCTAGTTGTGAGAAACAGTGTTCACACTGCAAACAAACTGGTTGACTGGTTGTGGTGGTGTGACAGGCTCTGAATACCACGTAGTGGTCCAAGTCCAACGTTTTGAGAGAAATCATGTCGTTTTCGCTGCTTTGATATTGATTTGATGAATTAAGACAGCTAGCTTTAGTCAAAAGTAATCAGAAAGTGACTTCAGACACCAAGGAACCGTTCTCCAAGGATCGTTTTGGTGAGCTCTGAATCACTGAGTTTTTTGTGTTTAGTTTTTATCAATGCTACCTAATTAGCGCTTGCTAGCTAGCTATGTTAACTCATCAAAGCAATGTAACATTATGAAAGGCAATACCACAGCAGTGAAAAATACATGATTTCCTTTTTAATTCCAATTCTCATGTTCTCATGTTATATATTGCATACAGCTAGATCTTTTGACAATCATATCTCTATTCATTACATTCTGTTATAATTGTCATATATTAGGTTTGATATTGCCCTATTGTTACTTTTTCTTTACTGTAACCTGTTGTTTTCTGCTGTAACAACCCATTAAACTTTCATCTAATATAATTGGATTATCTAAATTCTCAGTCTAGTATCCCAGCCTAAGGTCCGACAAGCTAATGTTACCTTTTATGTTTCTGATCTCCCTGGTGCTTCATCCTGTTCTAACATTAATCTTTACAAAAGTCAGGCCAGGCAACTGACTAACACTGGTCATCTTGCAAACCGGACACAGGCCAGTAGTGAACTAGTGTGTGGGTTCCTACAGGGAAGGTCAGAGGAAGGGGGGCCAGGAATTTCATCACAGCCTGTTGACAGACGTTGTGCAATGTAAGCTTTGTGAAGATCCAACAATATAGACTTTAACGCAATTTAAACGGAAATGGATTATGATGGGATAACACCGAGCTCTTTATTTGACAATAACAAGTAAACCTTGACATTATGTGTTAACTGAGGATTCAAATACTGATAGAAGGCCTTAAGTTATTAACCTGGCAGCCAGGGAACGCCTCCTCTTGCCTCCATGCTCCACTGAATGTTTCAGAGGGTCTGTCTTACCCTCTGCCATAAGAATGAATTAGATTGTGTATATATGGTATTTTCTCTTTTCTTTCTCTTTACTTTTCTAGAAAATTAGAAGAAAGGAAACAAAAAGAAAAAGTAATGCAATGCATTTTGCTTGTTCTTGTATAAGAATTTTATCTTTTTATCTGTCTTTTATCTGCCTTCTATTGATGTAAAGCACTTTGAGCCGCATACGGTGTATGAAAGGTGCTATACAAATAAAGGTAATTATTATATTATTAAAAGGCTTACTTGTCCATGGTTCCAAACAGCCATTTAGGTTCCTTGTTGAAGGGCATCCTCATACCATGAAACTTGGCCATCTTCTCTGCAACCTCCGCTGAGATGCTGGGGTCACTTAACTCGCAGGTGTCCAGCTTACGGCTCTGTCATTTTAACAGATTGTTAGGACAGGTGATTTATTTCATTCAGAACCACTGAGACTAGATTTCTTTTTAAAGCTGCACTAGGCAAGAATTTTATGTAAAAATACACCCGGCTTATAAGCCTACATCCCAAAGTGGGGCTGCAACAGAGAAGAGCGTCCCATCCCCACATAACAAAAGCACATGTTTTAATGAGCCTAGTTGCTGAGAAAACACTGAATTGCTTACATTTGGGTAAAAAGCTGAAGAAGTTTATGAACTCCTCAATTAAGTCTTTTGAAACTGGTCTAGGATGATGTAATGATTAAGACCCTGTAAATATATCTGATCACCTCCTCCATAAACAATTTCTAAATAATACATGGACTGTATATGTCTATGTTCAATTGAGCTAATACGAATTTGCTTGCCTTCTGGAATACACTCACAGTTTAATGCTGTTAGCTTACATGTAGTCAGCCCTGGTCAAAATAATATGTTCAGAACCTTTTGTATTAAAAACAAAACTCATTCCGCATTTAAAAAACCCCCAAAGATCTCTGGGTTTACAAAAATGGGCGGTCTTAAAAAGCAGTTTGACTGCTACAAGAGACATTCCATTCTGTCCTGTTATATCCAAATAACCAGGTAACGCTCTTATCTTCTGTGTAAAATGAATTGCGTAACACATTGCTGTTTCGCTACTGGAGAGCAGATGTTTTATGGTTTATTAATTTCCTCTGAACATCAACCGTGCATCATTGAACAGAACATTGTGCACACAAATTGCACTGTATCATTTGTTCCCAAGCTCCTGATGCTAAACTTTAACCCTTGCCGCTACATGCCCAAACTTAACCTTTGCCCTTACCTTACCTTAACCCTAATTCTAACCCTAAGGCTAACTCCTAACCTTAAAATGAGCCTTTTTTCATAGTGAGGACAAGCTAAAAAGTCCTCCAATCTTAAATTCAGTTCATATACACACTACAAGTCGAAGTTTGGACTCACCTGATTGAACGTACTGCGTTTTTCATTCTCTTAAAGCCGTTTTCATCTAAAGGTTTCTGCTTAAATGCTTGAAATGTGTTCCTTAGACAAATATAAATAGTGATGTTGATGCCTTTGTATGAATTTCTTTCCAAAGCCTTTGCCTTTCCATCAAGGAAAAGGGCGGCTACTTTAAAGAATCTAAAATATAAGATAGTTTTGATTTGTTTAATACGTTTTTGGTCGCTGCATAATTCTATTTGTGTTATTTCATTGTTCTGATGCCTTTACTATTATTCTAAAATGTGAAAAATATGAAAAATGAAGAAAAATGCGGTGTCCAACCCTTTGAAGGGTACTGCATATTGATAAAATAGCAACATATGTAAACATTCACAAACTCATACACATGTAGACACAAACAGCATCTAGAAAAACAACATGGTCACTTACAGGGACATACTGCTCCAGTCGGCCCTGAGGGAAAATGCCATAAAGTTTAGGTCCTAACTCCCTCTCCGCCAAGATGGCAAACATCACACTCTCCAGCACCATGGCCTCTGCCCCCTGAACACACAGACACACACACACACAGAGTTAAAAACTTTCACAATAAAACATCATTTACATCTGCAGTCCACCACCAGTGCTGTAAACTGCAATGGGAGCAGCATGAGAAATGAGACAAAAAAGGTTTTACTGGTAGTGATGTCTGAAAACATGGAAGGTGGGAGTGAGATTTGGATTGACAGCCATAGATGAAGACATTCTCTTTGTCAGCCACATTAAGTCTAAGTGGAAATCCAGACATGGGGGGAAGGGGGAAGGGGGAAGAACAAGGAGAAATGCCAATGTGGTTAGGGTTAGTTGGGTTCGCCTGTCGGGAGCGGTGAGGACAAGACAAGAGGTGGATTGTAAACTCCGGGCCAAGTTGGCCCACTGAGCGCACCAGTCACTGTTGTAGCGCCGAAGCGGAGAAGACAGCTTTGTATTTCTCCCTTTATCTTAAGAGTGAGACACACACATACACACATGGACAAAGCCTAGCGCTCAACGGGAGCCCAAGTTACTGGGGAAAATTAAACCCGGTCTCCCACCGACACAATCATGTGACCAGGAGCCCAGAGGAAAACTTACTCTACAGCTCTACTGATTTCTATGCTAGCTTGATTTTACTCGGTTCTGTTGTGTTGGGAAGACAGAGGACTGTGGTTCGTACCAAATGGACTGGAGGTCATTAGCAGAGAGGACTGGGATCGTGAACTAATTAGCGGAACAAGGCTAATGAGGCCAACAGGTCCACCACTCACTATATAGCAGGCTTATTCTGTGAGCAACCGAAACGCACATTGGAGTTTTAGTTCTACAATTATTTCTTCTGGAGGGAAGAATAATCTCATTGGTTGAGTTAAACCTCAGTGGGCGGAGCCAAAGAACCAGTTTTTCTGGCTATAACGTTAGCCTGAAGCCCAGTGGAGATAAGAGAGAGGGAAGCTAATATTTTGAAGCCTAATGCTGTTGCTACTAACTGGAAGAAAAATGCAATCTAGCCAAACTAAGTTATCGAGGTTAACTAGCTAGTTTCCAAGTTCAAACTAGCGAAGCACACCTGTAACTGTCTGGGGTTAGCTAGCAAGCTAGCCTGCTGACCTTTGTCTTTGCCATTTATATTTTATTCATATATTTTGACCAGAATTTCTTCTTTGCCATTCAAGTTTGCCAGTTAGCTAACTTGGGTTCTGGAAAACTGTGGTTCTTTTTGGCTCCGCCCATTGAAGTTTAACTCAGCCAATGAGATTATTTCTGCCTCTGAAAAATGTTCGCACAACTGGGAAAAAAAACCTGTTTCTCACGATGGGAAAAAGTGAGATTGACATGTAATGTAGCACGAGGGATTATCTTTGACAGAACACGGGCCAAAAGGTATATACGGCTAGACAGACTCTGTGTTAAGGTTCATTCATTACATCTATATGTGATCGCCACAAAGGCACTGTTGTTTCCTTCCAGTGTGTGCTCTACTGAAATTATAAATTGAAACGACAGAGCCTTCACCCTCAATCGTTTCTTCATGGACTGGTTTTAAGAACCTATTTCGCGGCAAAAGACTTTCATTGATTGAATTTCCATCTACTTCCTGAATTAATTGAATTGAAAGTGAATTAAATCTAACCCTGACAAATGTATAGACCTAAGCTGTCATATTAATTAAATGGCAGTCAGGTGACGATCATTATGAGATTCAAGTCCATATCGTCTAAGATTATCAAACAGATGATTCTTAAAATATCTTACTAGTCAAACAAACTTCAAATTAAGGGCATTTTCCAAGTCCTGCAAGTATTTGGATTCAAATATTCTGAATGCTTCTACAGGTCTACAACCCAGCAAGAGTCTTAATATTTCACTTAGTTACCTTTCCAGGTAATGCTGCAATCTGCGCATTACTGCATTATATTTCATGAGAAATATAATGAGAATATATACTGTATATATAGAGAGAATTCTGCTCTAGATATTGTCCGGCTCCAAATGATTCTAGTATGGAATAATAGCTGTCTAAATAGCTGTGGTAAAACACCATCAGGCTCCAGTAACCTAGGTGTACGTTACTGAAGGCCATATTCCTGTCTTAACTAGAGTAAATAACACTCAGATATATTGTTGGAGACAGAGGGTTGGATCTGGACTCTTTGGCTATGAGCCAGGGAATGCGCTTCATGCGGGCCGTCCAGCAGGAAGCCAGCTCAAAGAAAACAATACTGCCCGGCTTGTGGCCTCCTAGACGCTACGCGTTATTCAGAGCCGTGCTATGAGCAGATTTCTGAAAAATAAACTATACTGCACTGCCTACAGAGAAGCTCAATATGGATCTCTCACCTTAGGAGATATTATAGACTGGTATTTTTTTATTTGACCTTTTTTTCTCCAGGCAGGTCACCAAACTGTTTGGAGGCAAAACCAAGGCGCCAGCTATCACCAGTAAATGGACTGCCACAAAATGCACAGTTGAAACAGCAGTCGACCAGCAAGGTGCACCGAAATGCAACAGCAGCGTTTGTGAAACATCAGGAACAACTCAATGAAAACAACTGAGAATGAAGGCTTTGTCATTTGAGATCAAATTCCAGTTTCCCCGTTCCATTTTGAACTTGAGCACCTTGAACTTGTCCAGGAAATCAATGAGCACATCTTTGCCTGAGTCACCAGTTTCAGGATTATGTGTGCCTCGCCAGATTAACATACATAAACATCTAGCCAGTAGATTAATCATCTGAATCAAGTCAAGTCACATCTTTATTTAAGGCAAAAAATTGAGGCAAATAACCACACAGCAGTCATATATCACTATGACACTAGAAATGTTAAAAACACAAGGGCAAAGTGCAAAAAATATATAAAAAGCATGAACATGAGCACATGAGAAGTCGACCTCCTGAGTGATGTGCAGCGCATCCCGTTTAATTCATGTGGTATATGCTCAGAGAATACACACCCATGTTATGTAATACTTTATCTGCAGAGTGCAGATCACATGATGTTTCAAATCCCCGCTAGGAGTGATCCCCATTACCGTGATCATCTTGACACACATACTGCCAGACTGCAGGCCTGTGTGTGAAGCAGAGAGCAGCTACAAACCCTCATGGGGTGACCAGCTTATAGGATGCATCACACCTTTAATAATATTGACGTGAGTCAGCGAGTACGTTATCTTGATTACGGTAATTGCACTGCCGCAGAAAGTGCAACTGTGGACTAACCTACATTCAGAGCCTATGGACGCACTAACCTACATATCAGATGGGCCAAGTCGACGATAAAGGATCAGACCAAAGTATCAAGGCAGGGATTCTGTTGCTAGATGATCTCTTTTATAGTGATCATCTTAACAAGCGTGGTGTAGTGTGGGGGCTTGAAGACAGATGCTGCAGAATATACTGCACCAGTTGCAGTGCGGTAACCTGTTATCTCAGTGCAGAACTGTACCAGCGATAACAATGTTGACTGTGCTTTCGTGGAGTGCGGCGCTTTCAATTCAGCCTTTGCAGCATTGATAAATTGGGTGCATGCCAATGGTGTTACTCAATTTCGTTTCCTTTTACAGGGACAACGTTCAGCGGGCCTGTGAATGTGCCAGAGTTAGCCACATGGCTACTTCTCAACTGTGGTTCATTGGCATAATGTTGAAAATAAATTGAAAAGTTAAAAACAATTCTACTCCTGTCCTTGACTTCTCTTTTGGGCATTAGATGTTACACTAAGCTCCACTATGTATACTCTGGTCATAGACAATGGCAGTTCTAGATGAGTTATACGAACAGACTGTGCCAGTCATCACCTTGAGTTACTGGATGCAGACTGTGACAGCATCCCATGCATGTGACCCTACTGGTCACATATTGACTGCCAGTCTTCCACTAACCCTGTTTCACTTCCGACGACCTATTTTATATACCAGGGCTCCTTTGGCGGTTTGTCTGATTTGGCTCACTCTCCCAGACCAAGTTCTTCCAGCCGTTTAAAAATTAATTATCAGCAAGTCATAGCTGTGGAACCAGCTCACCATTCAGACACAGAAGAGTTCAACATTCTTAACAGGCACCTGCTTCCTCTAATGCAACGCTCTTTCACAGGAAACAGATACTTCCTCTGTTAGAGGAAGAAGAGTATCCTATTTGAGGCTCCACGGAGCTAAAGGTTTCTGTTAGTTTTCAGTGAGTTTCTGCCAATGTCACATAGTGGAAGGAGTGAAAGGCCAATGAAAAAATCACTTCCTCTTCAGGGAGGGGGAGGGGGGTACAGGAAGCAATGGGGTTCATGGGAAATGTAGTCTTCATTTTGAGAAACACTAGCTCTAACAATACCACTCAGAGGCTACCAATCGCCTCCACCGTGTTCTCATTTGTTCACGGTTTTTGTACCAAGTTAACACTATTAATTTTACAATGATATATTGATGTAGCACCATCAAAACATGAATAGAAAAGAGTACCAATCCGAGGGCTGATCTAGGATCTGTGACCGCGTTGCATCTTTTTGAGTCTAAATCCCATTGGTCTCATATCACCATTGCTGCTCTGAGATATTTAGTGACTGGCCTTGGAGTGATGCAGCAGGTGCACCGTGAACTGCCCGCCAGCTGCTGCTGCTGCTGCTTTGTCCTCAATACTTATCTATTCTGTTATGTGTGTCAATAGGCCCATAAGGGGTAGGTTATATTAGACTGTCTTGCCACATGCCACATTCGACTTCTGAACCAAACGGAACCGGTCTGATGCCCTTGTTCCACTCATCCATCCTCAGAAGTGAACCCATTTCTAGGGACAAATGTGATAAGGACACCTGTATAGGCTGCAAACAGGTACTGTTGAAACAGAAGTGGACCAGTGGACAGCAGACAGTCAGGTCAATGTTAAGCACGTTAAATTGAGGGATTAGGTCCAAATAGGATTTACCATGACCAGACATCATTGTTTGCGGAGGTGGATTGAGGCGAGGTTACCCTAAGACAGACATGGGATCAGTTCTGCACTACCCTCACTACTATATAAACTGTTGAATTTAGGGGACGGAAGCTGATGCCAAGTCAGTGCTCTGGACTAACGTCATGCTTGAGTGCCAGAATGACAACAATAGCCAAGGGATGACCTCACCTCGGTCACAAGACAGGGATCGGTGAGTCACCCTCGCATTGTACGGGGTAAAGGGTCGTGATCACATGATGGGATGGAGGGTAAATGGATTTCTGGGTCACTGGGTGTGAGGTTTACAGTGACTCTCTGAACATATTCAACATAAATAAACATTTCAGGCGTTGCTTCGAATTGGTTCACAGATCTTTTTCAGATCATATTGATGCTTGTGAACAAGATTTTCCCATTTTGGATCATTCAGATGGGTTCAAGTCAGCCAGACAAGCTCATTTTATCAGAATCCAGGTACTTTAGTCAGGTTTGTTTGCTGAATTAGCTACCTCCACTGAATTATATAAATGGCTGTAGTATTTCCCAACTCAATCTTTACACAATTCCACTGCACCAGAGGTTGGAAGGTGGAGACAGGTGTTAAATCGATTCTGAACTAGAGTTCAAAACCCCAGATGGGGACGAAGGTTCAGCCAATCCCAGCGAGTTCCCCTGAAGTTGACTGCTGCCTCAGGAGTTCACACGACTTGTCAAGATCATAATGAAAACCATATGGACAGAGAGCTCAACATGAGAAACAAGACACTTATTAGTGAAGGGGAAAAGAACATTTTTCAGACATCAGGGGCACCTGAAACATGAGATGGTGAGTGTTGTGCAGACTGACAGCTGGGTGGATCTGGTGCAGGGAAACACACGGTGGCCCCATCAGTTACTTACCTGAAAGTGATTTTCTTTGTTTGACTGTCGGGAATCCCCTTTATTACAGGACATCTATCAAGAAAAGAAAAAGGAAAGAACTATCCATGAATACATGTGAAGCCGTCCAAGACCATTACATCACAAACCTAGCCATGCCCGCTGTGCAGACAGTACAGTATGAGTTCAAACACACACCAAGTCTTTAGGACATGACAGTGCAGAGGCCCCCCGACTACCTGCATGACGCAACAGTCAGAAAGAGAGGGAAGAGCAGAGAAAAAGGGCAGATAGTGCAGAGATAGCAGGTATTATTTCTGAGGAGGAGAGAGATAAACATATTTCCTATCCTCAGGTTGATTAGACGTTGCACAACTCAAAATTCAAATTTGAAACTTTTTATTTTTTTTTACAGATTGGTGAGGCAAAGCAGGCTTGAGGCTATTTATACTCCTCTCATTAGCGGTACATATTTTAGCAGGGAAAAAAGACGAACGTATGTATTTGGTGCATCTGCTCACTACCCAACTCGCTACTCGCATATCTTCATTGCTGAGAAACATTGTCTCCAGCGTGTTTTAGGGTTCGTTTAATCATTAGTCATTGAGGACAAACTCCCTTTGACAATAACCATCTCTAGCTTCCTTAATCATATTAGCTTTTTGATTAGACATCACTAATTCCTGCGCGGCTGCTCTGGCCTGACGGAGACGGCTGCAGTTACCTTGGTGAAGGACACAGTGCTTTTGCTCTCTCAGATGTCCCTAGCAATAAAAGCTAACCGAGTTATACATCCATTAGCAATTACACAGACTTCAGTTAATACTTAATGTAGGACACATTGGACCGGCGGTTAATGCGTACATGAAAATGAATCACTTCATGGCCGCAAATGACAAATTTTAAAAGGCAGAGAATGGGGTACGCGTTAACCGATCCGGCGGACCGACCTAGGGCCAAGAATAATATAGACTGCCCATATTTTTGGGTCTTTGTTTTGGCTTTTTCTTACTCTTGTTTATCACTTCACAGCAGAGATGTGACCAAGTTGACTTTGCTCAAGTCCCAAGGCAGTCTCAAGTCTTGAGGCACAATTCTCAAGTCAAGTCCCAGGTCTAAATGTAGATTACCAAGTCAAGTCAAGTCCCAGGTCTAAATGTAGATTACCAAGTCAAGAGTCCAGTATCAATTTAATATCTGAAAGAAAACTAAATATCAAGGACTTTTCAATGCAATATGGTTTGAAACAGGATGTCTATAATCAGTTTAAGCTTCAATAAATTCAATCATTCCATAAAATTTCAGAAAACAGAATTTAAATTCAGTCGTCTGGTGTAACAAATCTCATCACTTTAAATCTAAATCATTTAAACAAACACAAGACCTTTTGTCAAGACTTTAGAAACCTTTTCATGTCCCGAGTCACCAGAACCAAGTCAAGTCTCAAGCAGTTAAAATTGTGACTTGAGTCTGGCTTGAGTCCAAGTCATGTGACTTGAGCCCCCACCTCTGCTTCACGGTGCGACAAACATGCTCAAAAAAACGCCTAAAACTGAAATGCCAGCATTCTTGCTATCGGACGATTAGAATGTGTTGTTTTCGCAAGTCTTGTGAAAATGTTTTGAAGTCCTTGAACTCGAGTCGCTCAATATTTTGTGAGAGTGAAATCAATCCACTGCGGTTTTGGACGGTGACTAAAGCTGCTACCTTTGGAGCAGTTCGGTTACATTAGCTACAATGCTGAATGTGTCTGGCCCAGGGTGGCTGGGATCATGAACTCTGGACACACAAGCCACGTCATCCTGATAGATAAAAATGCCTCTATCACTGGTTGTAAACTGCATGAACACAAAAATACATTATCTCCCCTCTTATGTGCACACTGTGGAGCAACAAGAAGCCGACCAGCGCGGACGCAATGACTGTTTCGGGTTGTTGTTTTGGCGTTTCCAGCTGAGCGAGCAAAATTCCTGCACATTTCGTTCTCGGACTCTCGGAAGAATCACAAGCCAAGGATTTAGACAGAGAAAAAACAGACAGACAGGAGAGGTGTTATAGCACTCTTTTTTCCTCCCCCCTCCATACTGTGTCTTCCCAGCGGGACGGCCGGGGGTTCTGCTACATGAGTGTGTGTTTACGTCTTTGTAGTAGGCTGAGATTTCAGAGATCTCATACTGTACCGTGTTTGTTTGGTGGGTTCACCTGGGAACAAGAGTGCTCAAGGCACGCTCCTTTGGGAAGCCTACGGCAAAGAACACATGCATGTACAGCCATGGGGGTACATCACCGCGCACAACAATGGCGAACATGCGCGCACGCATACACACGCACACACGTAAAGGCAATACATGCAGGCATACACTCACATAAGCATATGATCTGCACGCACACAACACTCACGCACACACACAACAATCTGGGGTGGTGGCACTGTCACATCACAGTTACATCTGTTTGTTTTTTAGTTGTGGCATACTAAGTGAACTTTCACCCCAGACACATGACTCATCATGGTGATATGGTGGACATTTCCAACATCGTCATAAATCTAGTTAACAGGACAATCAATGTTTGATTTTTAGATTCCTGCAGCACTGTTTCCTCCATTAAAAGCTGCTGAATCTTAATGCTGACTAAGCACTTCAATATACTTGCTCACACATTGCTTTAGCAAGGGGGAAATTTGCTTTCCGGACATGACAACACACCCTAGAGTCGTTTGCTTGACTCGTGACTTTTCGGTGTGTGTATAGTGGTACGGCCTCTGTTTGTTATGGTGTAGTGTCGAGAGATTTGCGTCCCACCTGTAGGATGGCCCCATAGAGGCGCAGCAGGACGCTCCTGGGTTCATCCCCAACACTGTCCAGGCTGTCGGGGAGGCTGCACAGGAAGAGCTTGTTGCTCAGACCACCCCTGCAAAGGTCAGAAAGAGATATGAGACGGAATCATTCCTTTAACGGGCGCCCCGGTCCACTAAAAACTCTGAGGTATGGCAAAGTCGCTACATCTAATATCATTTGTCAGCAAAACAAGACTGATATTTGTTAGATTTTTGGACTGATGCTGGTCAATGTGATAAGTCTAGGTCACCAAACTATCAATTTAGAGGGAGCATTGAGCCTAAATGTTCCAGTGATTAAGCATAGAACGATATATTGAAATTCAACATATCGCAGTAACAATCCGTATTGTGCGTCAGAAAAATAAATTGCGATATTAGTTGTAATTTATTCTGCTGTAGTAATCACAAATGTGACAGCTTGACCATCACAGTTTCACAAGCTGTCCATCTAAATGATATTATTTATACTTTAATGACATTTTTACAGTGCTGTTTCCATTCTAGCAAACCAATGCCATTGCTAGAAAGATTTGTGGCTTAGAAATGAACATTATTCTGCACAGTCAGACTTTGCAGTCATGAATTCTGGGGATTTTCGCTTGATCTTTGCCATTTAATATGACACGAAAACCTACACAATCTGATGGGGACTCGCTTGGGCTTGATGTATGGCTACTGCCGCATCTCGCCAAACCCAGCTGACGCCCATGTTCCCCTATTCCCTGCCAGAAGCACAGGTATGGTAGCTCTACCTAGGCCTGTACACTTTGTGCTGAATAATAACAGCAGCAGCAACCCAATGTAAAAACACGACTCCGGGGAGATTCTGCTTCATAAAGACCACATGTTCTGACATTTCTGACTGGAATCACGTTACATGAAACTGGAGAGACAACATCTAAATAAGAAGTAGAGCAGACAGAGGGGTTAATGTCTGCATATAGCACCCCACACCCCAAAGCAGCCACAGCCATCCAATCACAAGGCCTAGCAGGCAGAACCCCTAACTTCCCCTGACAGCACGAGGAGCACGCGCCTGTGGCGTACCGTATGATGGTGATGAGGAAGTGGTCTTCGGACACGGTCTTCCAGGCGCCGTGCAGGAACTCCCTGCACCACAGGTAGGCCTTTCGCTTGGTGTCCAGGTCGG
>OMOV01099502.1:0-10642 GCA_900312565.1 Beryx splendens | reverse complement strand
TTTTTGTAAAAGACATGGGTGGAATAAATCATGTGTATCGTGAACAATTATAAATGAAGCAAGGTTTTCATCACTGTTGAAGTTCATTGCTTTGAAATGAACAAATTGGAAAGTTTTACATAGGTATAGTATTTTGTGGAAATGATAAATGAGCCCCATTGAATACATATTCATGCCACAACACAACACACGAGGGACAGAGTTTAACTGTGTGTGTGTTGCAAATGTATTTCTTGCACTTGATACATGTACACTGTGTCTTCCTGTCCTTGGGTCCACACACACATCGCAGCACTTCCTTTTGTTGCTACCGGATGCAGCCTAGAATGATGAAAACACACTAACCTAAACCCTAAACACTAACCTGCAGTTTCACACACTACAGAGTGTAAAGAGTGTGGGAATAGCAGGAGCACAAAGGTTCTTGGTGCTGTGTTGAAACATTGTTAAATCTATGAAACATGCTGCAAATCTAAAGGAAAACACGCACGCACGCACGCACGCACACACACACACACACACACACACACTAACAGCAGGCCCAGGTAGGAGGAAGACATAGTGAAGGTACACAGCAAACCTTTTTAACACCAAATATGTAATTTAAATATGTAGGGGGGTGCACAGTGTGCACTCAATGAAAATGTGTTCTTTTGTATGTTCTTCACAGAAAATGAGCCGAGGCCAATGAGTCTCAGGGTGAAAAAATAATTAATTGCATCATTTTTCTTTTAGTAAACATTGAAAACGGGTCCCACAGACACAAACACCACACAAGGATTAAGGTCGGTCACATGACTCTGTTGATGTAATGTTCTAAAGACGGGTAGAAGGGTGGCATCATTCAAGGTGAGGACCGTGGTGATGGTCATCGTTCGGTCTGATGGATCCATAGTTATGGACAAAGCTTACGTTCGTTTGACACCGCATTAGCAAAATGCAGAAAAGTAGTGGGGCATTTCAAACAGTCCACCAAACGCCACGGAGCTCGAACAGCAGCAAATTGCAAATGGTGAAAAGACAGAGTCACTCACACAGGATGTATCAGCGAGATGGAACTCTACCCTGGAGATGATAAAGCGTGTGCGGAGAAACCAACAACCACTGAGAGCTGCACTGGCCCTCCATACAGCCAACGTCGCCATGCCAACAACAGCTGAGCTGGAGAAACTGCAGAGGTTGGAGACAGTGCTGGAACTCTGCAGGTAATTTATTGATACTCTCATTGATAGCTAACGTGGGTCTTACTCAGAAGTGTGTGTGTGTTTGTATGTGTGTGTGAGAGAGAGAGGAAGAGGGAGAGATGAGGGAGAGCTAGAGAAAGAGGGTAGGGAGAAAGTGTGTGTGTGTGTGTGTGTGTTATGTGTGAAAAACTATATATGCCCATCCTTAGTGGTTAGTAGGCTAGTAAATAGACTAACCTGTAAAACTGACCACCCTCGCCACGCTGCTCTGCGCTTCTCATACTGTATGTGTTGACGCAAATAGGCCACCCTATAGGCGTATGGATGGTTCTCTCTCAATCATCACGTTTAAAATGAGCTTCCCCAAATGAAACACCCACCTGCCGCCTAGTAGTTTGTGATTTCTCGGTCTGAAGGCAGAATTATAGTTGAGGGACTCTTTTCAGCCGGGTTCATCTTGCTGATGTTCAATGCCACTCAGCCCTCGTGTGAGGGAATGTAACAAGTTCCTAACTGAAGTGCTTTTCTCTATGGTTGCAGGTGCATAACTGAACTTCTCAGAAGAGAAAAGTTTGTTTCGTGCTCAGTGGTGCTGTCTGCTTTGTGCCATATATGGCGAGTGATGGAGCTCTGTGAGGATGACTCAGCCTACATGGTCAGATTCAAGCAGACCTTCACAACAGACGAGGAGAAACCCAAGGAAAAAACAAACGTCACATGGCTGAGGATTGTGACAGCACTAAGGACCTCAAGTGTCTGTGCAGACCTTAGAGGGCTGAGGTGTGGGGTTCAATCTGCCTTGCTCGGGGTGGAGAGGCCTGCACAGCCGGAGCAACCAGTGACGTCTGAGCCGCCTAAGAAAAGAGCAGCTCTCCTGGTTGGCCTAGAGTCTGACTCTGATGAGGAGGAGGAGGACTCCACTGAGGAATGTGTGGAGCGCTA
The DNA here is from genome assembly GCA_900312565.1 of Beryx splendens. Taxonomy (NCBI): domain Eukaryota; kingdom Metazoa; phylum Chordata; class Actinopteri; order Beryciformes; family Berycidae; genus Beryx; species Beryx splendens. Next base: position 8,516 of record OMOV01099502.1, on the reverse strand, counting down.
CGGGGCAGAGCCCGCTATTGGCATGGAGGACTGTCCCCAGCAGTGGTGGTCCAAACACGAAGGAGCACACAGCAAGCTGGCCTGCCTTGCATGCAAGTACTTGGCAACACCTGCCACATCAGCACCATGTGAGAGGTTATTTTCACTGTCTGGGCATATTGTGCAGAAGCAGCGAGCTGCCCGGTCGTCCAACAGTGTAAACAGGCTTGTCTGTTTAAGCTGCTGGCTCGGTGCAAAGAAATGGAAGTATAGTCTAACTGCTGTATCCAAAGAAATGGAAGTATAGTCTAAGTGCTGTATCCAAAGAAATGGAAGTATAGTCTAAGTGCTGTATCCAAAGAAATGGAAGTATAGCCTAACTGCTGTATCCAAGAGTCCTATTTCTGTAATTTTCTTTCTTATCCTCCCTTTCCACTGTTTACTGCTCACTATTTCTTGTTTGTTTTATTCTGTATTATCCTGTTTTGATCCCAAATAGCACAAGGGGATGTTTTTGTGAGCCTTTATGTTTTCCCCATGTGAGGTTGGACACAATTACAGTGATTTGCTTTAGAAGCGAATGATCTTTGATCTATACTGAAGTAATGGGAAATGTAGCTGACCAACGTACCTGTCGTACAATGAGTCTGTTTTTTGAGATGCAGCGTCTCTTGGGCTTGAGTTTGCCATGAGTCACGATTTGAGCGTATTGGTCCCTGGATTGTTTCCGTCCGTTGTTTTGTGTTGATGCTTAAAACAAGGTTGAACACACTACATGGTGTTCAGAGATACTTGCGTAGTCATATTCTTAAGTAATGTCAAATTTAGCAGGCTTCAGTTTGCCTTGTTGTGATTTGAGCATATTTTTTTTATGCTAAATGCAGTACCTGTGAGGGTTTCTGAACAATATTTGTTTTGTGTTGTTAATTGATTTCCAATAATAAATATACATACATTTGCGTAAAGCAAAGCATATTTTGTCCACTTCCATGTTGATAAGAGTATTAAAAACTTGAAAAATGTCCCTTCACGGTAAATTTTGAACAGATAAAAAATGTGTGATTAATTAGCGATAAACTATGGGCAATCATGCGATTAATCACAATTAAATATTTTAATGGATTGACAGCCCTAATGTGAATATACGCTGCTGCACACGGGCTGTCTGGGTTTTTGCAGGAAACAGCCAACTCACTACCAAATGTTTATCTGAGCATTACAAAAGTACTCATTCTTACCATCTTCCATTCTGCTCACAGTGAAGCCAAATGTAAAAGTTGACCAGGCTAGCATCACAGCAGGCCCACAGAAATACAAAATAGATGCTTAGCTTTGGTTCACTGACGGTCTAAAAATATGTGCTTTGAATGGAAATCTGCCTGCTGGTGGGAGACAAATCTGTACTGTGCTAGCATGTGTGATCAGCCCGGCCTCGGCACGCTCTCTTCTTCTGTATTCTGATTCCTCGATTGGGAAAAATTGAGATTTATTATGGGGAGAAATTCAATATCTGAGGCAGGCGTAGATGCACAGAATTGCATTACACCAGAGAAACACCTGCCCTATTGACTGTTGTTTCTAATGCACACTCGTCCCCGCTGCGTTTTGACACAGTGAGCGAGCGCTACTAAAGCCTCGCGCTTGTAAGCATTGCAGAGGAGCGTTTAGGAGAAAGGTGTTGGCCGTCATCCTCGGAGCTCTCCTCAAGTGATCCAGCTGTTCCCGCTCCGTGGTAAGGAAACGCTGTCAAGCTCTTTTCCAGGGGGACCGCTGGCGTCGCTGAATGCTTTAGCACCTTTAAAAGCGGGTTAGAGGGCATGGGCAACCGCTGTTCATAGTTGTAAAGAGAGGCTTTTGTGAGGTAGAGCACAAAATGGATGCTGCTACTGTGAAGGTCAGAGGGGCTTACCCAAGGAGCCTTAAAAAGCAGCAGACAGTTCCCAAGGGACAAGCTACTTTTACGATTGGTATTGACTAATTCGCAGGCTGGAGAGGATGCCCGACTTCTACATGAGATGGTAGAGTGCTTCGGACAAGTCAGTCGGGTTGAAAACAACGTGCTGTTACAGCCCGGTTTGTGGAGAGGAAGGTCTCGTAGTGATTTGTGTTTTGGCTTGTTCGCTTGTGTTTTAGAAATTCAGAAGTGTTCTCGATAATCTGCCCAAACTAGTATCAGTTGCAGCGGATTTACAGCGAACTTACTTGATTGTAAATGCACTAATTGAATTGCAGACCAAACTTTTTAAGATAAATAAATCATCCGACTTCCTCAGGGTGCTACGAGGGTCCTTTCCCCCGGACATCCAGTATCTATTTCTTCGTTGAATCTTCTCATCCACTATCTTTTAGACTTTACCATTTTGACCATTTGAAGGTTCACTGTTTTGGCCTTTTTCCAGGTTTACCATTTTAAATTGCATTCTGTCTCTCGCTCCCTCTCCTCTCTTCTTTCTCTCTCTCAGATGTGTGCCTTTGTGGCTGTGGAAGGAGTTGTTTTTGTTTTTGTTTTTGTTTAAGGTGTTCTTAGTTGTTTTTTTTCCCCTTGGGGATTTTAAAAGATGTTTCAAAGAGGATCAAAAGTCTCTCTGTCTCTCCCTCCCTGTTCCCTTTCCATGCACATCTACACGTATGCTCATAGATGTGTCGATGCACATGTTCATGTGTTTGTGTATGTATGTGTATGCATTTAGATATCTTTTCCAAATCGTGTATACTTTGTTTTAATAATGCAGGGACTCATGGTTCCCTGGATAAATAAGGGATGAATGAAAAGAAAATAAGTTGTTGACAGACGGACTGAACCACCCCACCCTCTTCTCTCCTCCCTGTGTGTCAGCCAAGCCCCTTCCTGAGGTGCCCTCTCTTCAGGAGCGGAGAGCGTACCAGCCTGTTGTCATCCAGCAGCATCTGTCACTGTGGGACAGCCTGCACTTCACTGACAAGGTGAGCCGCAGACGGACAGCGTGCCAAAGTCCAAGACACAGGCGATCACAATCAACTTTGTTTGTGTAGCGCTGGTCAAAGCAGAGTTACAAGGTCCTTTACAGAAAACAGAACAACGATAAATAACAGCCCAGCCGCATGAATTAAAAAACAATAGAAATGTCGGGCATGAATTAAAAATGGGATAAAAGATGAATAAAACAGGAACATACACCAGCAGTATGCGGTTTCAAAGATGACACTGGTTAGACATTTATGTATGTACATCCTAAATCCACCTTTTATCTCGGCTGCAATGTGAAACAAATTGAAGCTGACTGAGAATGATTCAGTGTGATTCAGGAGAGCCACAACGTTGCACAAGTAAAGCTTGCTGATTGCGGTAATCAGTGTGTGGGTATTGTTTTTCTTTATTATGTAACTCAGCAGATGTGGCTTGTGTTCCTGTGATCATACAAACTAAGAACTGCTGAGAATCTTTTTATAACTACACATGAATCCAGAAGAAACAAACAAGAAGCGCTGGAAATCTCCAAGATCAGATACAGATGTGTGTCGATGTGGCGACCCTAAAGGCGAGAGGAATGAGCTCGCAACCGGTCGTCCGTCACCGGTTTGAATCCCCCAATGGGGAAAATCCAACTGGGAAAAATGTGGCTGAGGGAATTGAATCCTCCCTCCCTCAACAACTGTCAGTGAGCAAGGCACGCACCCCGGCCTGCACCGGCCTGCTGAGGGGCCGACAGTGGAAGACTTTAGTGTTGTGCGACTGTATGAATGTGAAGCGGGGCGTTGTGCATGCAAAGGAAAATCTTCCCTGGCTAAACAGAGGAAACAAAAGACAGGTTAAACCACCCGTCTGGAGGCCGCCATCATGTATGCTCGCTTTCTTATTCACCAGTCTAGTTCAGCCACTTACACCACGCACTTCAGGGCTGTTTATATTCAAAACGGATGCAGCACGTCTGGCATTTGCTTACAACATTAATTATTCACTCCCTGTAGCAATAATTTGCTTCCCTCTGAGACGACAATTACTTTGCCCCTGACCAGCCAGACACCCTTTAAAAAAAAAAATAGCCTTTTCTTTTCAGCGGCATCGAGAGAGACTTGAGAGCGATGTCCGAGTTTGATATTGCATCTGTGTGTTTGGAGGTAGGCGGTTAATTGTGCCTTAGCAGGGATTGTTTAGTGTTTCGGTGGAGAGCGCGCCTCCCAAGGTTATTATCCCGGAGAAAGTTGCTGAGTAAAAGGCTTGTCCTAAAAGCCAGACAAACAAAAGCCGCATTGCGTTTGATGAATCATCGTTTCTGATGAAGCCCTCTTTGCAAGTGTGAGATTGCGATGCTGCAATCATCTGGTCCCATCTGCATCCGGAGTAGTTTTGAGATCCCGAGCAATAAAGTTTTCACACTCGATACAGCAAACCGTATATAATCATTTCAGTTAGCTTTTTCCACACTCCAAATTCCAGCAACGTTTACGCACCTGTTTTTGGAGTGGCGGAACAAAGCTTACAAAGCCGAGGCCACAAAAATGCTTTAACCGGTGCTGCGGATCGGATTGTGTCTTTCTTTAACTCTTTCTCTTGTTGATGTTGTAGCCTTTCAGGTCTGAGAGGCCAGTGAACATGGAGAATCTCCCCGTCAACAACAACAACGGTCAGTCATACGGATACGCGCTGTATGAGACGACCATCAGCAGAGGAGGAACGCTCAGCTCCAAGAATAACATCAGAGACAGAGCGCTGGTGAGGACAGGCAGCCACACACTTGACAGACAGCACTACGCCAATAATGACACATCACACGCTTCACTTTGCGAGACAGTGACTGTGCTGTAACCCCCTGTTAGTTATAGATACACACTGCCACTCAGCGTACTTATGGGATACGTTTCAACTGGCTAACACACAAACTCATGTTCAAACACTCTAATGAATGACTAAACGTAATGTAAACACAACTGAAGCTATGTTTTGCAAAGAGGCCAGGCGTTCAGATCACACAGGAGACTGTGTGGTAAGAGCAGAGCTAACGTCGTAACAGAAATACATATTAGGTATTCAAATCTGATTCAAACACAATCTAAAAATATCGGGTTTGGATCTGTGAGCGAGCGACTGTTCTTTCTCCCGCCGCTCTGTGTGTGTCGTTCTTAATGATGGTCTGTGTTCACATTAGCAGCAGGCTAAGTGGTTTTCTCACCTGACTGCAGCCTGCTCATAAAATAATTGCTCTGTTTCCTAGGTTTTTGTGGACAGGCATTTTGTCGGTGTTCTGGATTATAAAATGCAAGAGCTTGCACTCCTCGATGGGAAGGTACCCGTTGTTTCTGTGTGTGTGTGTTTCTGTGTGTTTGTATTCGGTTTTGGGCCCAGTCGGTAGGTGTGCTGCTAAGTTCGTCTCTTTCAAAGGGATGAAGTTGTTAATATTTAACACCACGCTGCATGTGAAAGCTGTTGGGGATGCTGATGAATGCCTCTGGCACTGAGGTCCCGGTGTTAAGCCAATAGTGAATATTCAGACAAATGTTTATCCTAACAAAGCAGAATGCAAGTAGCCAACTTTGAACCTATGCAAGAAGTGCAGACTAAGATTGGCCTTGGTCAGTTACTTGAATTGGTCCGGCTGAAAGGCCTTTGTTTTCCTCTATTTTTTTGTTAATCCTTTGCATTGAGGAACACAATTTCAGTAACGCCTCTCATGTTTTATGTATTTGCCCACCGAAGGGAGAAAGAACTCTGAGTTTACTGGTGGAGAACTGTGGAAGAGTGAATTATGGGAAAACCCTGGATGAGCAGCGCAAAGGTACACATTGTTCTCAAATATCGATGGCTTTGTAGATGTTATAGTTAGTCTTACCAAATCATCTTTTTTTATCATAGAACATGAAAGAAACTAATTAACCGCGTCTCAGTCTCCCCAAGAGAACTGAAAAGCAGCGTTGACTTGCGTTTCAGGTCTCGTCGGAGATATCGAGTTGAACAAGGAGCCCCTGCGAGACTTCACCGTTCATAGTCTTGATATGAAGCCGGGCTTTGTAAACAGGTTTGTGTCTTTCATTTATTTCTCGGTTTCCCTCCGTGTTGTTTTTTTTCCTCTTGTCATTACACCTGCCTGTCTCTGACTCCGTCCGGCTGATTAGCTCCCCACTTCACACAGAGCAGAGAATTGCGATGGGAGCTGGATGGCAGCGTGAGGAAACCAGAACGCAGCCTTTCAATTTGCTGTCTCGCCGACATGTTAAACGTCTTAAATCATCAGCGGTACAGGGAAGTTAGATGGCTGGGGTCAGTTCAGAAATGAATTGTTGAAAATTGTCCGTTCATTTCCTTTCAATTGAATTTTACTTGGTAAGATCAGCAGAAAATGGACTGAGAGCATAAACCTCTGTCATTATTGAATTGAGACTCAGTGACCTCAAGGTATTGGCGTATTGTATTTTTTTCCGTATCAAGAGGCCCTGAGTGAAGAAGTAGAATTTGAACAGCAGTGCACAAGCCAAAACTGTAACCTAAAGGGGGTTGGATAAAATAATGGAAACACCGCATGAAAGAGAACTTTGACATCAACTGAATCACCGTTACAAAGGCAGCTACACAGGCCAGTCATATCAAGATGGATGCCAATTAGCAGCATGTGTCAGATTGAAAAGAGGCCTGACAGTCAACCTCGTGTGTGAGATTTCAAAGCAACGTGAGACAACAAACAGAGATACTGAGTTCCAGTCAATTCCCGGTTTGCAGATGTATCAGTCACAAAAACTTGCAAAAAGCAGAAAAGTGAAAAAAGTCATGAAAATCGTTACAGCATATGCCAAACTCAAGACAAGCTGCATGGAAAAAGTGGAACAGCAGTTAGACGTCGAAGCACAGCGACAAGGAGAAACCCGAGGATAGTTAGATGCCACGATACTGCGGCCTCAGAAATATCCAGTGTGACTGAATCGGCGGCTCGGAGACACCGGCTTCATAAAAACTACATCAGGAGCTTTTCAAAGCTGCTGTTAACGGCAGCAAACCTCCTTGCCGTTTGTAAACCCTGTATCCAAGGCCGCTGCGCAAAGGTGTGTCACCTGCTGTAACGAGCGCAAAACCTGGAGCCCCGAGTCTGATGAGTGTTTCTTCGCCCTCTTTCTTACATCCAGACAGGCTTACTTTTGTAGAAAGTCAAAGGAAGCCTTCAGCCCGCAGGATCTGCTGCCAGCTGTTAAGCACGGAGGTGGATCTGTAATGATGCAGCAGCCATCTCGGAGGAGTCATTAGGTCCGCTGATTGCTCTGTGTGGTGGCACGGCAGCCAAGGGTTATGAGGTCATTTTACAGGGGCCAGGTGCACCCTAGGGCGCAAACACTGTTCCCATAAGCCAAAATGATGCCTCCGTACACACTGCTAAACAAATTCAAGTGTGGTGTGATGAACACCAGGATGAAGTCAAAGCCTCTCATGGCCTCCCCGGTCACCAAGGTGTTTCTCCAGCTCCTTCATCCTTCAGAGAACTGGGGGTTTTCCCTCTTAAAGGGTGATCCAGTATCTCTGTCTCACTACACACAGCTCAGGTCCGACCGCGTTTCAAGGAGCATTGAAGCTCCTCCGAAGGTAAAGGTTGGCCCTATTCCTTATTAGCTACATGATATTGTTATTGTTATTGTTGGTATCATCAGGTGTTCATGTTATTTTGTCCTCCCCCTGTAAGAACAGTGTACAAACAACTGACTCTGTCAGTTGTTTGTACACTACAAACAACTGACCTCTGTTCAGAGGTTTATATTAATGTATTGTATCCAGATTTATTTCACGATTAGCCACAGTAGTTGTTTTCCACCCCATCTGCTGCAAAATTACAATTTTTCTACCTCAGCACCATTCCTGAAATGTCAAGGCTGGAAGCATCGAATGGAGGAACGCTGAAAATGCATAATGTAGGAAACGGTCTGATATCGCGGTCTTTGTTGCAATCTTTTGAGTTCACTCGGGGGCAAAATATTTCCGAAAGCCAAAATAAAGATAGTAAATCTGAATCCTTTTCCTGCAATCCATGTCCAAACTTTCACTTGACATTTACTGTAGGCATTTATGGACAGGAAATGAAATACTGCAGGTTAACAAAACAGCCTCCTAAAAGTCAAGACTGATAGATTTTCTAGAAAATGTGCAAGAGAAAGGGTCTGCACAGTACACGAGTGAAGCTTTGAACTGTGCTCTTACAAAGCTTAACGTGCATAAGCATTATCTGTAACGACTGGGCAAAATGAAAAGGAAAGTGTGTTGCCCTTTGGCAGAGTGAAGAGCTCGGGCCACTGGAAGTCGATGCGTCAGCAGCTGTCCTTCCCGGGGTTTTTCCAGGCCAGGCTGCATGTGGAGGGCAAGCCCAGAGACACCTTCATCAGGCTGCCTGTGAGTACGACAGCCAATGAGATTCCCCCCCCTGAACGGAGCTCTTCCTGTCCATGTTGTTTTCATCGGTTCATCGGTGTGCCGTTAAAGATACACACACACACAATATCAAAATGAAAGTTTGAAAAGGGAATTCCAAGTGAAGAGAGTAAGACTTTCAGTAGGAGTTTCAGGTTACTGCCTCAGGGTGTACCAG
>OMOV01099499.1:0-13334 GCA_900312565.1 Beryx splendens | reverse complement strand
CCAAGGTTTTATTTTCATTTTTGGATGGATAATCATAAGGCACTCAATGAACTCAAACTAAACTCACATACTCACAGACAAATGTATGCAACCCTACAGTTAAGTCACAGTTTGATTAAAAAGTAGACACCGAAAAGAGTTTTCATCCAAACAGCCTTTGTAAATTCTTTATCCCAGCTTTGTCATCTTGCAGCTGAGCCTTTTATTGTGCTGTGCAGTGGGGCAAACCATGCAGCAGACAGTGTGGCATGTTGGGGACAAACAGCATTTACTATGTGACTTATAGACATTTCACCTCTCTCCATGCCAGTGACTATGAATGCTCACTAAGAGTTAATGTTTTTCTGTAATATTTTGTTTCAAGGAAAGCGGACGGTCCATTCATGTCAGTTTCAGTGAGGAGGAAAGTGGAGTGAAGAGAGGAACACGGCAAAAGTCAGAAGAAAGAAATGCAAAAGCACAGCAGTGGCCCATGCAGTTGTGAGTATACTTTTTTGACAAGACTTAACACATTTAATCCTGAATGGAGCATGAATGGAGCAAATGAAGAGTTTTGTTCCAAAATGAAATATCTGCCATTTAAGAAAGAATGAAACCCACTCTCCCACATTGACTTCTGGCATGGGAACTAAGCACATTATGGGTTAGTACTGACGTTAGGAGTCATCTTATATAATAGTTCATTTCTTGATGACAAAATCATTTGTTTTTCACATATTGCCTGATGAATTTTAGGCAGGAAAAAGCACCAAAATGGATATTCAGCACTTTGGAATGAAACCTTTCAAATATAAATACATACAAATATACACATACATACTGTATATGTGTACATACACGCGCACATATACACAAACACTCATATAAAAGCACACATACACACATGCACATAAAAAAAAGTTGTGATTATACTGTAACACAGGCTGTGGTTACACCCCAGTTATATTAGGCTATGCCACTCTACACCTTATAACAGTATATTGCATTTAATACAACACCCCTTTTTGTAATAGCCTAATTTATATTAGATTGTGAATATTACTAAGTTCAAATACAGTGAACCGGGGTATACAGCTCAGGAGCGCCTGGCTAAGCGGACTGCCATGTTGACGTAATACTGTGTCACTCAGCCATATGCAGTATCCATCATCTTGAAATATATTGTTACATTATGAGCTGCTTTCACTTAAATGCCCAAATCAGACAGAAGCTCTGGCCTGCCAAAGTGTGCATGTGCTGAACCCATCATTTAATATGACAGTGACTCGATGTAACATATTGATGGGGCTGTCTTTAACACATGCTGTTGGAAGAATTGGAGTTACAGGGTGGTGACTGGTGAATAGGGCTGAAATGAAAATAATATGAACAATATGAACACCATGACTTTATTGATCTTCATGTGATCTGACTACATCCCTTGGTGGCAGTTGTCTCAGCAGAGATTAATTAATTAATTAGTTGTCTTAACCCGCTTATCCCTATTCAGGGTAGCACAGAGCTGAAGCCTATCCCAGCATGCACTGGGTGGAAGGCAGACACTCCCATTCATACTTATAGACAATTTAGGGTCTCTAATCCAACTGACTTGGGATGGCCCATGCAGTTGTGAGTATACTTTTTTGACAAGACATAACACATTTAATCCTGAATGGAGCATGAATGGAGCAAATGAAGAGTTTTGTTCCAAAATGAAATATCCGCCATTTAAGAAAGAATGAAACCCACTCTCCCACATTGACTTCTGGCATGGGAACTAAGCACATTATGGGTTAGTACTGAAGTTAGGAGTCATGGGCTGAAGGAACCTTTTAGTTTCTGAAAAGTAGTTCCTGGGACTAAAAGTTCTGGGCACTTTTTGGTCGAAACGCGGCTTTATATAATAGCCTAGTTCATTTCTTGATGACAAATCATTTGTTTTTCACATAAAACATGCAAACTGCACACAGAAAGCGCCGGGGCTGGGAGTCGAACCCGAGTCCTTGCTGCGAGGCGACAGTGCAGCAGAGATATGAAAGGAAAAGATGATGGATAGATAGAAAGATTGGAAAAGAGAGCGACTCAGACTGAGACAGAGAGCAATTGTCAGGCATGGTTGGTTTTCTGGGCTCGAGGTGCTGCCACCTATTGTCTCCCCTCTGCGGTTGCATCATGCCTGAGTGCCCACTCTCAAAACAAGCCTGTGCACATGAGCGGCCTCTGTTGCCCCCTGTGCCTCTGTGCCTGTGCACATGTCCTCATAAGGGGGTGAATGCCAGTGTCAGGCCCATTGGCCCTCTCCCGTGCTACTAGGGTCTTACAAGCAGGAATTTTAATGAGCTTGCTGGGCTTTTCTGATCGGAATAGAAGAATGTAGCCGCCGCAAAATACCGAGCGGTGCGGCTTTTTGGCTGGAGGGGGAAGAGGGAGTAAGGGTGAGGAGGAGAGCCACCGGCACTTGCAAAGTTGATAGCGAGAGTATAAGTTTATGGCCTGATCATATGACCTCATGCATTCTTTAGTGATTAGGTAGCTTGTCAAGGTGCACAGAGGGCCAGTCGTTACTCATCAGACTGTTTACGGTGTAGATGTTCCACAAAATGAACTCATGTGTTATCAGGCTGCATCATCTGAAATAGAAATAAATGTGATTGTCTGTTAAAGACCTTTATTACAATGAATCACTTTGTATCTCTGCATTGCTCTCGACTGGGGTGAGACTGATATATTGGGCTGGTGTTGGCCTTTTATTAGATATTGGATATTGGCTAGTCATGCGGTCCACTGCCGATACGATACAGATTCCTCCCTGATCACAGATAAAATCACTCAATAAACCTGGCAGTGAAATTTTCTTTGCAGTTTAATTGTTCAATTGTGTTTTTGTAAATACATTCTTCATTCAAAGGGTCAGTGTATCCCAGAGTTTCCCCTAACATTGGAGAGGTGTGATGGACGCTTTTCCACCCTGCCAAGTGTAATTTGCATGTAATTTTTTGGCATGAAAATGATGTTAATGATGAGTTAAATAAATTGAATATCGGTAGAAAATATCACTTCAGTCTTAAAATATTGTTATCCGCATTGGCTTTCAAAAACCCAAATCAGTCCAAATCAAGGCCCTGGTAATTATTTTAATATGATGTAGGTACACATGCAGACCATATAGTTACGCTGCATTGCTGTGAATAATGGGCTTTTCCCATGGAGTGCCAAAGCAGGTTTATAAAGGAAAGGTTACTTCACCCACATCCATGTGGAGTGAGTGAGGTAATTGGGTGAGGCAGCCCTCTGCTGGAGCATAGTAGTGACATTGTCCTCTTATCTGCCCATCGCTGGGCTCCTGACAGTCCATTTAACCAGACACTCATCGCCCTTGACAGCGCCGCAGTGTTTTCTCAGGGTACAAAAATGAACCTTTCCCAACATCTTCCAGGTGAGAAGGTTCAGCTAGACAAGAGAGCATATATGTACTAATGTGTATTTTTTTCGTTTTGGATGCCACATTCTTTGTTTTTTCTTTTGCTTTGTATGTCCAGAAGTGGAGAAATAAAGTTAAAAATTAAGGTAGATCAAATCTTTAATTCTTTATGTGCAAAATAATAGAAGTAATAGCAAACTTCTTTCATTTTTTTGTGGACCCCTTCAAGGAAACCTGCAATGAGACTAACAGGCTAAGCATCCTCCCATCCACGTTATCATACTTACAGTCAATTAAAAGACAAATTTCAACATCCAGTTTATACAACTAGGATTCCAGTCTCTGTGTTAACTGTTTGAAAAATAGGCTACATTCACATTCAGGCATAATGTCTGAGACCAAGCGGTGCCACGAATTTCTTTGGAAATTTTGCCCTCTAGTGACGGTTCAGAACATTACAGCTTGTTTGCCATTCACAAGTGACATTACATTACAAGACATTACAGCATGTGTTGGTAATACAGAAAATCTGTGAGTAACCTTCTGTTTAAACACTTTCTCCCCCACCACTGGCTTTGTTCATGTACAGATTTATTGGATTGAAGATTATATTTACTCTGCAAATTATTGATCTGATCTTTTTAGACGAGGGTTGAGGGTGTGACAGCTAAACATGAGTTTCACATTAGTAATGAGGGTTGTTTGGTTTGTTTACATTTGTAAAGTTTGAGTTATGATTGGCTGATAAAGTTCAAAGTCCCAATAATTTTCCTTGGCAAGTCAAACTCTCAAACAACATACACCCAAAACTTAAACAGTCAGGTAAATTGCTGACTGTATGTTTAAAAGTATAGCTTAATGCACAAATGATTCAGTTATGAATGAGTTTGCCTTGTGACCATGTTTTAATCCCAGACCTTGCTCTGCAGACATATTCTGCTCTCTTCTGTATCTGCACCATTCTCTTCACTGTGTTGTCCAACTAAAATGCTTCAGGATCTGGGAAATTCTTCCCATTATTGCTCGCTAAAGAAATTAGAATCACTATTATGCACTGACAGTGACAAGAATATTAGAGTTGGGGTCAATTCAATTTCACTTCAATCAGTCAATCAAAATGTAAATTGATGCTGCAATTCGCATAGCCTTATAAAAAATGCCATTATTCTCAGAAATGTTGTTATAAATTTGACATTTGGTGGCAAAAGATTTCTAATTTTTGACTTTTGAAGAAAATCCACTTTCTTGATTGATTGAACTGTGTACATCAATCAGCTCTGGTGAATATTAGTGGGGAGCTTTGAGTGTTCTCTTTTTCCTTATCCCAAATGTACTGAAATAGTAAAGAGACATCTCCGTGAATTGTTTTGATATGTGAAACCGCAAGAGGAGCATCTAACCCCTGAATTAAATAACATTTGGCCTTTTGGATCCCCAGGCCAGCAGTGAGAGTGTGAGTTTAGTTGTGACAAAATAGGCCTCAGCTTGTAAGGCTCAGCTAGGTGCCTGGCCAGGCATTTGTTCTGGCTCGGCTTTGGGAATCCTCATTTCCAGCATTCTCAAAGTGGCTATCACAAAAGAGTGTCCGTCCGGAGGTACGAAAGCTACAAAACACCCCTATAAACTGAATAGAACCGTCTTAGTGGCCATTTCCTTGCCTTGGGTGGTAAATCACAGCGTTTGTCGCGGGGAGGTTTATGTTGTTTGTGCACAATCTGCCACCACTTCAAAGCTGTGGGAGGGGACCGACCGGGTGGAGGGAGGGGGAGGGAGGGTGTTGTCCCCTTTCAATGACTCACGGTCAACCTCAAAGGGCCCGGTCTATAATGTAACATCCGGTCCAGGCATTTTGTTGGCTTAACACAGAGAAGTGGTCAAGAAGTTGTCAGTGCAATAAGCTACGCGAGTTGTCATTATGTGCATGGCTGGTCTGTGAAAATTCAAGGGCCAACAAAATCACAAACACAGGCTTTAGACATGGAGGTTACCATGAGGTACACCATTTGATACGCCTGATGTATCATTGAGTTTCTGCAAAGCTCTTTTTATCCCTGAGCTAAAAATCACATACCGGTGTTTGAGACTTTGAGGATTTGGTTTGGTGAACCATTTGCTTCTAAAGTTGTAAGACGTTTAAGTCAGATGCCACTAATGCTGTCTTTACCTCTAATTTTCCTTTCCTCGACAGGAAATATTACAAGGCCGTTTCTATGGATAACAAGTCGGATATGACTTTCTCAGGGACTTTCCTTCATCTCCCCTTTGAGGAGCATAGGAGCATAGCTTTGGTCACTTGAGGTCCAGACTATTGACCACAGATGACTGCAGATACAGTAGCTGTCAGGCCATCTGCAGCCAAAGTCTCACCACAGCAGCCACAGCTGGCTGAGTGAGCTGGCAGTCGCAGGCTACAAGTCCCCTATCTTCTGTGTGAGTCATGGGCTGGTCTGGTTCTCCAAGTCACAGTAGCGTGCAGGCAGAGCCGATGGAAGATTATCAGACGTCAACTCACACCCTGACCACTAATCACAAACTAACGGTTTCTCTCAGGGGAGGAATAAGTAAGAGAGGTCTGTGATGTCTTGAAACGATCCAGTAAAAAGTACCCTGGTGTTACGGTAAAGAAAAGAACGCTCACATTAGAGAGGGGTTTACTGCTGGAGCCAGTGTGCTTTTATAGGAGTGATAAATGTGCTTTTACTGTTTGTGCTGAGTTTAGATTCCCACTTAAGAGTTGTGTTCAACAAGTGTCAGGTGCATTACTTTAAGTGAACACTGGGAGGGACCAGTGAGCTGTTTTCGCTAGTTCTGTGTCTACAACCCTCTAAAACCATGTATTGAACTGTCTTATTGTTGCTTTGATAACCTGGTGAACTATACAGCCCCATATTTATTTGTTGTTAACAGATAAACAGTTACTAGGTTATTAATATTTCATCCATGGTGGCTTAGGTCAGAGAAATCTGCCATATTTCTTCTTATTGTGGGAAGATACCAGCTTCCAATAGGGTTGCCCCAGACCTTGAAAATCCTTGAAGGTTTGCGGCCTTAAAACTTTTTGAAACTGAATGCATGTCCGTAAAATACTATAGCACCCAAATTCATTAACATGTCTCAGCTCTCTGTCCTCAGATCAACACTTCACATCCTGATGAAAACCCTGTGATGGAGATTTGTGTAACAGCAGTTTTAATGTGAAGGATTTCACCAGGATTTCTTGACTTGATGAGATAATGAGTAAAAAACGGGGCCTCTATCTAATTTTACCTCAAAATGCCAATTTCAAGTCCTTGAATTTCACCAAATAAGACCTCAAAAGTCCTCAAATTTGATGTCCAAGTGAATGTGGGAATCCTGTTTCAAGAGCTGACAGCAAGTGTTTATGTTTTCATGCATGGTGCTCTTAATATAGGCAAGCAGATTTTAAATAGATACGCTTACAGCATTTTAACAGGAATCTGTTTTTGAGAGTTGCAGTCATCACACATTCTTGAGGTTTTCTCATTTTTGATAAGCAGCCCTGTCCCACAAAACCCTTGCTTGAAGTGTCAGGGTACCACACTATTATTTGGCATGATGATACATGCCTGCATAATATACTATATAATGGACTACATGGAGATGTAAAGTAGAAACCATTGCATTCCACTTCATCTATAGGTATGTCGGTATTAGTCTTGTTAGCGCAGATCCTTTCATTTGCAGGGGCTTGTTATAAAATGACAATAAATAATCTGCTAGATTCACTCTTCATTGGCAATCAAACCATACATATTGTTTTTGAAGTTATATACACATGTTGTGTCTATGAGAATTATGATGTGAGCCTATATGTTTCAGTTTAAAGTAAAATCTGGTAAGTTATGTATTATAGGCCAAGGAAAAAGTGTGTTAAGAACAGATTAGACAAATTGAGTTACTAGTTAGTTATGGTCAGGTTAAGGTTAAGCAATGAAAAGGAGTAGTTATGTTCAGGCTAAGAATAGAAAAGGGTGAGGTTAGGATTAGTAGACAAGCAGATTAAGGTTACGGGTAGAGTTACCCAAAACAGACCCAAACACATGCTGCCTGCCATGGGTCAAACTCACTAAATCTGGGACTTGTGTCCCAACGTGACCTAGGTCTGAAATTTTCATCGCCTCCTAAACAATGAAAACCCACCATACACATCTCGGTCACAGAGGGTTAAGCAGTCAGATATTTGTGTCCCAGTCTAAATCCAACGCTTGTCATGACTGAGAAACACAGGAGTTGAAGTCTCACAGAGTCAGAGTGACCTTGGTTCGGAGGAGAGTTTCCCAGTTGACACAAAGAAAAATGACCCGTGCCCTGTGACCTCGGTGTGGTAGGAAAACCTTTTTAACTGGACAAATTGCACAGTGTGACCCAACCACCCTGCACCTCTGCAGTGCTCGCTGGTGACAGGTGTGTGAGTTACAGCCTCACGCATACCTACTTACTTGCTCACATTTGGGAACATAATCTATGTACAGACACACACATACAAGCACATGGATGCACATGCATGCGACACACACACACGCATGCATTCACGCACGCACGCGCGCGCGCACACACACACACACAGATACTCAAACATGCTCCCGAACCACACCAAACTCTCCTTGTGGCCCTTTTGGAAATCATCTTCTGTGGTATGAAACTAACGTTTAACTTTTTATGGTTGTGGCTTATTAAACAATATTACTGCAACGGGTCTGGTGTTATTAACATATTTTGACACCAGAATTTGCATATCAAAAAGCACAGCGCTGTGAAACTGTTCTTCAAAACTGTTAAAACCCAAATGGGGCAATGAAATGCAGTCTATGTTAACGCCCTCCCAGCAGTCTTCACATGAACAAAGAAGAAAGACACACATCTTTACCTAAGGCCATTTTAGTGACATCCGCTCAGTTCTTAGATTCCAATTTTGCGGTGGTTGTTTGCGAGTTTTCCTGACAGAAAGCATTTTGTTTGGTCTAAATTACCGCGCACATCCTGTTGTTTTCTGACTAGAAAATCTGTTCGAAATTAGACCCACCACTTTGGCACATTAACATAATTAACTTATCAGCTGACTGGACCTCGAGGCTTTCTGAGAGAGTAAGCGATGTGAAGTTTCTCTTTTTCCTATCTGGGGCCTTGTTGAATGTTCAATGAAGAGATAGCTGACGGGATTTCAAGGCCTTCAGTGCATATGTTCAGATGATAGCTTAACCCTTGTGTGGTGTCCATGTTTTTGTTACTCACCCAATGTTCGCGGGTCTGGTGGAACCAACATTACAAATACAGCCATAACAATTTATGTAAAAATACTTAACAGATGTTGACTTTATCTCAATTACAAGCAATATAGACAGCATATATGGTTAATATTTGCCATTTACCCCAGCTAGATCACATATATTAAAAAAAGTGCTATTCGTTTTTTGTGATAAATTTGCTACTGACGGGCTGGTCCTGACTGGCTGAGGGTCAGTCTCATCTTCTTCAAACTCACTGTCAGACTCTTAAATTGACAGAAACGTGATCCTCATATTCTGAAAACTTCATCTTCATCTTCCAAAGCTTCTCCGTCTTCTAAAATCATTTCTAAGGCCCTCTGAGCAGATAATCTTTTTGTCATGATCGATTGTGATAAGGGGCCACACACGCAAAGCTGTTTATTTGTTGTGTCCTGCCCCCAGTTTGCAGCTGAGATAGAGTGTGAGAAAATATAGACTGTTTAGAATGTTTTGAAATAACACTGTGCAGGTTCCCGCAAGACATTTTGTAGTTTCACGCACTGCAGACGGTAAAGGGTGCGGGAATGTGAGAGCAGACAGGCTCTCGGTGCTTGAAATGTGACAATGTTGCAACCCTGACTGTGTGTGTGTGTGTGTGTGTGTAGGACTGTCTGTGTGTGTGTGTGTAGGATTGTCTGTGTGTGTGTGTAGTTTGACACACTACAGACAGAGTGACAGTACACAGCAAACCTATTTCTTCCATTTTTACCATGTTTACTTGTTTTCACCTATTCCCACACTTTTATTATCCTCGGGTCCAGTCGACCTGAACACCACATATAAATGTGTAGGGGGGTGCACAGTGTGCACTCAATGAAAATTTGTTCTTTTATATGTTCGTCATAGAAAATGAGCCAAGGCCAATGAGTCTCAGGTTGAAAACATAATTAATTGCATCATTTTTCTTTTAGTAAACATTGGAAACGGTCCCACAGACCCGAACACCACACAAGGGTTAAGCTAGAGTGCACTGCACATTGTATTGTCATTGTGTGGTGCTTCACTGTCTCATAAATCACCTAGTCCGTGACCTAGGAAGTGTCTTTCTTGACCCATTTTGCATCTGGGACTGCCACTGCAGAAAACGTGAGACGATGGGCATGTGTTGGCGCTACGCTCCCAGCTGCCGATGTCGAGATAAAACTCAGCGACTGTGTGCGTCACTCTCTTGTCATGGTACTTTGAATACTATCTGCTCCCTTTCAAGCCAGCCCAAACACAGGGGGGCAGTTTGAGGATCCCTGGGGAGGGATCCGTCCCAAATCTGCAGGCCAGATCTAGATACACATCGCTGGTCTGAGCCTCGGAGCAAAATGGGACAGGAGAGGAGAGGAAAGGCCGAAACTCCCCCCTCATCTTTCTATCTCTTTCCCACGTTGCTTCCTCTCATTCCTCCTTTCGGTATCTTTCTCTCCCCCCTTAACCCTCTGCCACTTCTGCTGCCCATCCTGATGCCTCATCTTCTATAAGAAAGTGTGTAAGACATGTTGATCTCATGGTTTTAAGTCTTACATGCAGCAATAAAACTGCTGCTGCTTGGATAGTTAATCTTAGATGCTTGAAGTGTGTTCTGGTGGCTTTGCAGGCCTGTTAGTGTCTAACTTTTCCGATCTCAACCTCTTCTCAGAGCTTTCAAATAACTGGCCAAATGGTGTTACCTAAATACTATGCAGATGTGTGAGATCAAGGCATTTCCCTTTTGACATGTCTTCCTCCCTCTGCTTTCCTTATAGTCAGCCTGCGATATATTACAGAGTAACCTCTATAACTGGCCAGCTAGACACTTCCCCTCCTTTCTACTGAAAGACCTGGCTGTTTTTCCCATATGACCGAACCGTCTAAGAACCTCACGCTCTGAGACAGACAAGGAAATTGGACTAAGACCTCTCTACCTCCTACTTCTCTCTGAAATCTCCGCTGCGTGGTCTCCAGAGTATCGGCTTGTATTCTTTCAGATATGATCCAGTTGCCATAGCTGACCCACCTCGGTTCCTGCTCCGGCCCCTATCATAAGGGCGGCTAAGCGCAACAAAGGCTTGTGGGGTAAGTGGGGGCGGGGGGCAATAGAGGTGGGTTGAAAATAAGGGGGTCATGCGTGCCACATCTGAGAGCCTCGATTCCTCATGGGGGAGTCTCACAGGGGACAAGGTCAGAGGTTGGGGAGTTCCCCCACCGTTTCACTTTTGTTGTGGTCTCTTGCCACAGCTTTGGTGATTAAGTAAGGGTACTTTGATGTACCATTAGACAGGTTTGCAAGACGGGGCGTCCTTCTCAGACAGGTGAGCAATGATGAAAGACAACAGCCACTGTGTTGTCAACAGTCTCAGACATACTGTAAAAACACCTTTAGTTTCTGAACACGTAACAAAGGGGCTTTGCTTCAAGAGAGCACTTAAAAACTCCTAAGCTGGATTCCCAAATGGCCGTGCTTTATGTCACTTGTGTCTTATGTATCAAGTCTTTATGCGTGTGCAGACGTGTTAGGTGACTAATGCTGTTTGTGCCACTTTTACATTTGAAGTAGGTGGGGGAAAAAAACAACATCTTGAGGGCTCGCTGTGATTGATGGCTGGGACAGATCAGCAGGTAGTGGCTGAAGCATTCCCCATGGGTGTCTGATACATATACCCAAAGAGAACCTACGACTCCGATTGCATTACCTAAGCCCACATGCGCCCTGTTGTTGCTTTGTGTGTAACTAGGTATTTTAAGGACAAGAAAAGGAGGACAATAGATCTTTTATAGACCCGAAGCAATTGCTTTGAAAAGAAAAGACATATTATTCCCCTTAAAGAAGAGAGCCTTAGTGTAGGAGTAGCTATTGAAACTGAGTAAACAAGTCTTACACCAAAACATCCCATGTAGGCCATAGACATCTTTGAGGTGAACCAGTGAGACTAGGGCACTGTCTGGAACTTCTTCCCCCAGTGACCGTCTGCACTGTCTTAACCCGGTTTACAGAGTCTGTGGACAGGCAGACAAACAGCGTACAGGAGGTAAAAGGGAATCTGGATGCCCTCTTTTTCCTCAAGCATTTAAGCATCTTAAGACCTTTGCTTGGCAGGCTACGCTGTAAGTCGCTCACCTGAGTGTCATGGGTGTGTGTGTAAGTGCCATATTTAACTCAGTTTTGTGTGGGTGTTTTTTTGTCCTTTGCTTTATCCAGAGAAAGCTGACTGAGCATGCAGTATCGTTCGTAGTAATGCTCTGCTTCACATTCATACAGTGACACACTGGAGCGCTGTAGCAGGGGGGATTAGGGGTACTGACTTCCCAGGGCCTCAAGCTGAGGGAGGGCCCCTAAAGTGCTTGGACTAAAATGCCATTTATGATCATCAAGTGTAAATTCATAAATATTTTATATTTTTATTTCGCACTGCTCAGGTTTTGAAAAAA
The DNA here is from genome assembly GCA_900312565.1 of Beryx splendens. Classification (NCBI taxonomy): domain Eukaryota; kingdom Metazoa; phylum Chordata; class Actinopteri; order Beryciformes; family Berycidae; genus Beryx; species Beryx splendens. Next base: position 1,250 of record OMOV01099499.1, on the reverse strand, counting down.
ACAAGGATTTGAACCCCCCCCCCAAAAAAACAACAACAACAACAACAACAACAAAAACCCTCAAAAATATGATGCAGCAACTGCTGCGTTGTGTTATCTAAGACAGACTACAACGAGAAAGAATACAAATGCTAGGTTTTCATTGTGCAGACTTAAACAAAATTGTCTCTAGCCAGATTTTTGAATGGGAGACTGATGGTGAAAGTTTCATTATGAAACCGATAATTTCAATTAGTGATGTTTCTTATTATTGGGTTAGTGAATCAATGAATGAGTGTATGGAAGTGTGTTTGAGTTGTGGTTCGGTAGACAAAGATATCTGTGGAATAATGGTGGTGTGGGGATGAGTGGAAGGGGGCCCAGAGTCACCTGCTGTGCATAGGGCCCATAATTCCTAGCTACGCCCCTGGTTACACACATACACATACCTGGGACTCTTCAACTGTTGGCTACTGAGCAGCTCCACTGGAGGAATAAGGTGTCAGTTCCCTTGCTTAAGGTCACATAATCAAGTTATTACTCTTGAGAGTTTCTCATTCCCATCTTAGCTATAGTATAAGGATTCAAACCAGTGATCAAACAGCTTCTCTAAAATAACAACAGAAAAAGGAAGGTTATCCCCCATTGAGGAGCTGAACCTGGCACCACACCAAATGAATTAGAAGCGTTCTAGTCGGCCAGATAGCTGCCTCTACGACTAGAAGAGTAATCACAGTAATCTGGCTGAATCCCATTATAGCACTACCAGAGTCTAGACAGTGTGATCTCTGCAGTGCTCCAAAGTCTCTCCTGATAAATAACATCACTGGACATGCACTCACATAAACAGCACCCCAGAGGGCCACCCCCCCACCCCCCACCCCTCCCAACACAACTGCTCTCCAGTAATCCTCATAAATAAAACCGCTGCATAACCTTGCATGACATCAGCCAGAGGGGACAGAGGATTTCTGATCTTGCTAAAAATACTGCGTAAAAGATGACTGACTGGAATCCAGCTCGCTAAGCCTTTCTATGTATGTATGTACATGTTTTGTGTTTATATACAAATTCATTTTTAAAAAATATATACAGTATATTTTTCAGCTCTCACCCCCCGTGCCCTCCGGTTTCCCAGCAAGGCAGATTGATTGTACTTAAAAGTCTGCTTAATGAGGAGCGACATGTTCCCGACAAACACGTGGATTAGAGAGCGCAGGGACACATCGTAACCCGCGGAGAGAGAGATGAAAATGCGCTTGTTTTGGATT